>VDFB02342784.1:0-69405 GCA_007258455.2 Sequoia sempervirens
AACATTATTGCACAAGAAAAATCCATCATGGACAAGTAAGAAAATCCAACCATTGATCATTCCCCTACTTGCAATGAAGTCATTTTAGAAGAACCAATCTTTGAATGTCAAGAACATCTAGTTTGTAGTTCTCCTAAAAAATATCCTCCTAGGGAGGATATCATGGTGGAAGGAAATGAAAACATTAAAAACAATAATTTGGGTTCCTTAGAAGATGGTGAAAAGATGATACTAGATTATCCTTTATTATAAATACATCAAACCAAGACCATTGATGTTATGAATGCACAAGTGTCTGTTAGATCCCCCTTGATTAATAAACCTTCTACATACCTTGTGGGACATCCTTTGAACCCTCTAATTCTTTACCCACCTTCACACAAACCTAAAACTCAAAACAAACCCGAACTTATCCTTTACCCACCTAAGAATAATGTTTCACAACAATCGAGTCATAATATCGTTGCTCATACATATAACACTAGGAACAATCCACAACCAATAAAAACACCTTCAACATCCCTCCCATTTCCTAATACTATCATGCCTAACCCTATTTTTCTAGGTCCTCCTCATGGAAAGGAATATGATCTTGTTGAACAACTTAAGAACACTCCTACTAAGATATCATTATGGGACCTTATTCAAGCCTCCCCTCATTTCCATAACATGATTCAAATTTCTTTACAACAAGTCACTATCCCTTTTAGTGTGCAACCAAATGACATAGAAGCCCTAATTCAAGGAATGAATGCTAACATTTTTTCCACCAAAGTGTGCTTCCTCCTTAATAGCTATACATAATAGGTTGGGAATAAAAAGAACCCTCATTGACAATGGCTCCGCCCTTAATGTGTGTAGTGTATCCCTTTTGGATAAGATTGGCATGGATAAATCAAAAATTCAACCTAACTCTTTATCTATTAAGGGATTTGACAATGTAGGAAAACAACCACTTGGTGTGATCACTTTACCTATTACAGCTAGAAAGGCCACATTAGAAACACTGATCCATGTTATGCCTCACGATCTTTCATATAATCTCCTTTTAGGCAAACCATGGATTCATGCAATGAATGGGGTGCCTTCTAATATTAATCATGTAATGAAGTATGTCTACAACAACAAAGTGTACACACTCAAAGTTGACCCTGACCCAATTAGTTATTTGAACATTGAGAAAGAAAAGGAAAATCCTTTTAAAACATTGAAACCAACTACACAAGTAGAACCTATGTAATAGAAAGACAAAGAAAAACATATTGAGAAAATCAAAAAGATATTAGAAGATGATTGGGGCTCCTTAGAACCAACGTCCATGGGAGAATACAAGATTATAAACAAAGATTCTAAAAAGGGAAAAGAAAAAGTGGAAATTTCAAGAAAAAATTCAAAAGACCCTTCAAAAGCATCCACCTCAGCCACTTTAGAAGAAGAAGCAAATTATAACATAAACTTTGATGAGATAGACTATCAACAACTGCCAAATCTAAAAGAAATAAAAAACTTTATGGAAGAGGTTATGAGCTTATGAAACAACTTGGATATAGTGGAAAAGGATGTGGTGCTAGAGAAAAAGGTATCCATAACCCTATAGAGCCTCACATGCAATAAAGGAATAATGGTCTTGGTTATTGTCCCTTGAAAGAAACAAACAAGCCTTTGCTCAATATCAACACTCTTACAAAAGATTCTTCAAAGCCGACTTTAACAATAATGCATCCTGAATTGATAGACACTAGTGGTCTTGATTGTTATCCTTTGAAAGAAACAAAGAATTCCTCACTTAACATTAATGTCATCACACAAAACACATGATTCAAATTTGATAGATTTTAAACACTCCTATAAAGGAGAGTACAAAATATTGAAATCTAAAGAGTCTTGTGTAAGTATGACACCTAATATTAAGCAAGAGATATCTTTTCCACAAAAAAAAAACATATTGCACTTTTGATCAAGAGAGTATCTTGTCAAGACTCCTCCAATATCATTTGATATTTCTCCCTCCAAGAACATGAAATAAATTATACTACAAGAGTTCATTCTTTGCATATCATAAAGTTCATGGTCATGCTACTAATGAATGTAAGGCTTTAAGTAATCAAATTTAACATCTTAAGGATTGTGACACTCTTCTTTGTGTTAAAGAACCTAATTCTTATAATTGATACTATTTTTCACTCTAGCATGTTTCTCATCAATCATTTTGGCTCATGCTTGTCTTGCACTAACTGGGGGGAAGGGGTTAGGTAGCCTTGTCCTCGTATGTCACTTGTCATTTTATCTTTTGGGTTAGTTAACTGCCTTTCATGTACATATAAAAGAAAGCTTGGGATGTGGATGACATGCCTTAAATTGACTCACATGTGATGTACCGAGTTATACATTTTGGGGGAAACCCCTTCCCCTTTTTATGAAGTAGCTTATTGGAAACATATGACTTGGAATAGGGATTTTCAAATAAGCTCTCATGTCTTCTTCTACTTTAAATAAATTGCTCACAGTAATGGTGTTAGCAACCGCTTTAAAGTGGGAGCATACATCAATACTCATGTTTCACTATGCAACTTTCTTTATTCTTGTGATGTGTCATCTTGGTGGTTTCATTGGGTTTGATTCCCACCAAGAGTGTGATATTTCTTTGACTTGTCCTCTCTTGGAGACATTAGGCACAATGTTCCCTAAGAAGAGGCCTTACATGAACTAAGAAAAATCCCTTTGAACATATCTTACACTATTTTGCATTTACAATTTCAGCTATACGGACACCTTGCATAATACACTTTGCTTTCCTATGGAGCCATCCTATTTTTTCATGAGTTTCAAGCATAAAAAGCTTTGCTTGCCTCATGAAGCTTGAAGTTCATTATTATGTGGCACCTTGTCAAATTTATCAGGAGGTATAGCTTTGGTATGGTTAACGTATGATGAGAAACCTAAACGTGAGCATGAATTGCTCATTATATGGTGAGAAGTCAACACAGATGCATGACTTTCTCACTAAGCCACCATTTTTGGATACTCACCCAACAAACATCTTGAAGTTTTGATGCCTAAATGTGAGTGTGCACTTTTGGAAAAAAAAACTTAGATCTGATCCACATCATGTTGGAAAAATGGTCAAGGCTTGATCCACCTCTTGTTACTTTTGTTCATTTTTGTTTTTCTTAGTCATTGGTATTGTATGTTTGTGTATCTTATTTTGCTACAAATATTACACCTTGTGCATGTCCTTTTGTGCTTATGTTGGTTTGACGTAGGATCTCAGATCCTGGGGGCTTGACCACTCCCTTGATCTTTGTTGTCCTAGACCATCTGCATTGGTACAATTGTACCCCTCTTGAATGTCTACTTTAGTGTGAGTTTAAAGAAAATTCATCATTCACTAAAGTGGGGGCTAAATGTATTGTCAAAAAATACCTTCATTCACATTTTCACACTTAATTTGATGATGATTAATGTTAAAATGAACTTAATGTCACCTTGATCTAGTGTTGTGATGCATTTTACACATTCACATTGGGTCTTGGGCCTTTTTTAAGCTAAATAAACCTAAATTTTTCTTGATTTAAAGTTGTAAAGTGTATTCATTTACACTTTCACATTAAATTTAGGGCCTTTGGACCCAATGGTGCCTTAATCTAGTGTTGTAATGTGTTTTACACATTCATATTGGATTTAGGGCCCTTCTAAGCTAAATAGACCTAATTTTTTCTTAATTTGATGTTGTAAAGTATATTTATTTACACTTTCACATTGAGTTTGGGCCTTATTGCATTTATGACCTTTATATCATCATTAATAGACCCCTAAGACCCTATATTATGCATCCTGAGGCTTATTTCAACCAAAATCCTGACAAGATCAACAAATAGACTTAATTTCTTAACTCCCTGACACTTTATCTCTCCAAAAAGGTCTTATGGGATTCATACACCACTTTGGGCATATGAGTCTCACCCAGGTGGGACCCATTTGCTAGGGGTAATGTATGAGTCCCATTCGGCCTCTTTTTAGGGTTTTGAGTGGGAAATCAAGGTTTTAAATTCAAATTTTGTGAATGTTGGCCCATGGGATCTAATAAACAATAACTTGGATGGATTTCCTATATAAACAAGGTCTCAAATCATTATTTTATTAAGCCTCCATATCAATTCAAGAACTCAAGAGTTAAGCATTCCAAGACTTCACAAGAGCATTAAGAGAATTTACAAGATCACTTCTAAGGAATTCAAGAGAAAAATTCTTCATCAATTGTTGCAGCAATTCAAGGTCCATGATCATGTCAAGATCATAAGGTATCAATCATTTTTTTGAGCTATTGTTGTGATTTAGCATTGAAGGTCCAAGATCAAGAATTGTTCTAAACTTATTTTCAAGATCAAGATCTACATTCTACATGACCACTTCATGTTAGATTACTGATTCATGTTAGAAGACATCACTCAAGGTATCATTGTTCATGTTTCATGTTCCATGCTTCATGTTTCAAGTCCTTATTTCATCATCTCCTCATTTGGTTTAATTACCTACAAGGAATTTGACTTAGGCAAACCCCTATTCACTAACAATCAACAAGATTTTCTTCTCTTTACATGTGTGATTGTAGATCTAGGTTTCTTGGAGCATGAAGGATCTTTGAAGACTAGGTTATAAGCTTGAAGGATTTTTTTAGAGTTGTCTCATCACTTGGAAGATCCCAAAAGGTCTTCTACAAGTTCAAAATCATAGTTTTATATCTGGAAACAAAGTGGAGTAGAAAGAGCAGAGAATGGAGGGTAGAATCAATTCATAAACCTCTAAAAAAACATACTAGGATTGACATGCGACCTTGGGTGTATGAGTCCTAGTACTACCAATTTTTAGGGTTTTAGGAGATTCAGATCAGGCACTGTTAGATTCTAGTTTTAGCATAGAAAACCAAGTCTAGGACTAAATCACCCATACTGGCATATGAGTCTCACTCAACATTAAATTCAATGTTTTTAGCATTTCATTACTTCATTCAAGCTCTTTCAAGTTCGGAGGTGCACACCTCTGATCTATTGGCTTTTTATTCTGATTTGGTTACATTTCTAGGTGTTTCATTCAAGTCTTGCATTTAATTAGTCTTTCCAAGCCATAGCTTGGTGGTGAACCTGTATTTAGTTTATAATCAGACCCTAGGACAACCCTATTGTAAGATATCTTCCTCCTTTGTACACCTTAGGTTGAGATCTCTAGGGTTTTCCTTGAATGAGGGAGTGTGGAGATTGTTATTCTATCTCCTAAGAATAGAAGGAACAAAATTCAACCTTTCAGCTAGCACTACTCCAAGATATTTTTAACTTCTTTATATTTTCATACCAATACATGCCAAGCATATCTAATAATACTATCATGCATAATATTTTTATTCACCCTAATGCTAAACATGTGAAATAAAACATTATAAATATGCATCCAAAAATTACATTAATGGTTAAAGAGGAACTTGAGAAAATGTTGAAAGCTAGTTACCTGTTCATTGTTTCTAACTAATTTCTAATATGAAAACTATAACTAAACCTAATGGGTGTGATTGCATATGCATTTATTTTAGATATCTAAATAAAAAACTTGATAAGGATGACTTTCCATTTCCTAATATTGATATAATCAAATATTTTATTACTTACCATAAGAAGTTATCCTTCATGGACATATTTTCAAGATATAACCAAATTCTTATTAATTCCCAAGATTAAAAATCATTTTATTATACCATGGAGAATATTTTTATATTTTAATGTCATTTGAATTTATAAACATTAATGCACAAGGGATATCTATGACTAATGTTTCATGACTTAATGCCACTGCTGGAGGCAAGATGGTACTAGAGAAAGGAATGAGGAAAAGAGCCTCTATGGATTTGGCATTAGAAAAGCAGAAGGTTTGAATGTTGCTTCAAAGGATCAAATGAAGAATATTTCTTGGAGGAAGAGAATCTGGGTGTTGGAAGTTTGTGACTCAGAGGAAAGCCAAGGAGAAAATAGTCTAGTTGATATGGAGGAATGATTGTTTCAAATGGATATTCCTGATAAATTTTGCTAAAGCTAATGCTCATAGTTATCTATTGTATAGCTAAATGGGGTATTCTATAACCAAGAATGTAGTATTTTTTTTGGCTTGTATGTTCGATATAGGGTTATGGTTTGAATGATCAACATATGGGTATGTTTAGGGGATGGGTTTTGTGTATTTTGGAATGATATGTAAAGAAATGATACTGATAAGATTAGGCCAGATATTTACTTATGGAGACTAAATGATCAAAGTTTTAAAATGCATTGCCAATTTCAGGTGGCAATCATATTCAATTTTTGTAATCTTATATTCTATATTAATATATATAGGCATTCTTCCTCTTTACCAATGATCTAATCTTCAAATTTGGAAAGTAAACATAAGTTCACTTTTTCTTTTGTCATGACAGCCTATCTTCTTGTCAATACACCTTTGCTTGTGTCACCAATGATCTAATCTTCAAAATGATTCTCTTTCACATACTTAGGGAACTTAGGAATCCTTTCTTGAGCTTCTTCCTCTTCAACCTATACTTCATTTTCCTTACCTTTATCCTTTTCTTCTTCTCTGCATTAGGACTCATCTGATTCATATCCATCTATCATCACTGAACTTTTATGTAGATCTTCATCCACCTTGACACACTTTCAACAATCCTTTTCAACCTCTCATTGTAGAATCAATAATCTTTGATTTTTGTAGAATATCCAAGGAAGATACCTTCATCAAATATTGTATCAAAATTTCCCAAGTTTTCTTCATATCTCCTGATATAGAAATTTCTTCCGAACACTAAAATATTTTACATTAGGAGTCCTTCCATACCATAAATCATAGGGAGTCTTTGAACCATTTGTCCTTACTTATGCTCTATTATGTATGTATATTGCAATATGAATTGATTCTCTCCAATAGACTTCCAATAGGTTTAATTCATTCATAATTGTTCTTGTTGGTTCTTGAATAGTCCTATTCTTCCTTTCAACCACTCAATTCTTCTAAGGAGTCCTAGGGGTTGGAAAATGTCTCTTTATTCCTTAAACTTCATAGAAACTGTTAAACTCATTCGAAGTGAACTCTCCACCTTTGTCAAATCTCAAACATTTGATTCTCATATCCATTTCATTATCAACCATAACTTTAAATTCCTTAAACTTACTTAGAACTTCTAATTTTTCTTTGAGAAAATTAACCCAAGTAATTCTAGAGTAATGATCAATCAATAACATGAAATACATGTCACCTTGAAAAATTCTTATTCTAGTAGGTCCATAAATTTCTATATGCACCAATCCAAAGGACTAGTAGTATATTGTTCTTTGACTTTGAAACTCTTTCTAGCTTGCTTCCCAATCTGACATTCCTCGCAGATAACATTGATAAGCTTTGTAATTTGTAGTAGATATCTCACAACTTGAATTGAGTCGATCCTTACTAGGCTATCAAAATTGATGTGACACATTCTTCTATACCACAACCAACTTTCATTAATTTGAGTCATAAAGCACATACCATTAGCACCTTTAAGCTAATAAACATTTCCATCTGTTGTTCTTCTTGCAACAACTAGAGTTCCAAAGCCTTTTTATGATCTCACAATCATCATCCTAAAACAAAATGTTATATCCTTTGCTACACATCTGTCCTACACTCAAAAGGTTATGTTGAAGACCCTTAACATAAAGAACATCATTTGTATTATGCTTTCCATTAAAACTGATTGAACCCTTTCCACATATCTTAGCAGATATATCATCACCAAACTTAACAAGACCTCCTTAAAATTTCTCAAGTTCAACAAAATTATTCTTATCATCATTCATGTGATTTGAGCATCCACTGTCAATAATCCAATTATTCTTCTCTTCTGTAGCATGGAAAATAGTCACCATTTCTGCTTCAATATTATGACCTATTTTCAAAGAATTTTCCTTCATACATCTTTTTGAGTTAGTAGAATTAGTTCCATCATTTAGAGCCATGAACAAGCATTCATTATTCTCATCATTAGGGTAATCAAATTCATCATCAAATATGCTGGCATCTTCTTTAACATAATAACTTCTCTTAACCGATTTACTTTTTTTCTCCTTATATTTATCTTTTAAAGCTTTGACAAGACATCTTGAAGCATAATGAATAATCCTTCCACAATCAAAATATTTGAAAGGTAACTTACCTCTTTATTTGCCAGTTCCCTTTTTCAATATTCTCACAAATTTTGCTTCTACATCATCAACATCATCCGAATTTGATTCTTCATTCTTTTCAGCTTTTCCAACTTTAAAAGAAGTTTCAATCTTCAAAGTATTTGGACCAAACTCTCTCAATTTAGAAGTAGTTAAAGCACCAAACAACTAATCTCTAGAATACATATTTAAATTCTAAAATTCTTCAATAGCAGAAACTTTATGATTATAAAACTTAGGAAAATTTATTAGTACCTTCTTTACCACTTCATCTTCTTGAAGTTTTCCACCAAGAACTTTGATGGAATTGAAATTTTTTTCCACTTTATGCATGTATCTTGTAATATCTTCATCTTTTGACATTTTTAGGGTTTCAAATTTGATCTTTAGGTTTTGCATTTTAGCTTGATTGACTTTATCATCTCCTTCATGGATACTTTCAAGCTTCTTCCAAATTTTACTAGAAAATTTAAGATTCATAACTTTCACAAGATGAGTATTAGAAATACCACTCAAAAGAGCATACCTTACTTTTCCATTGTTCTCATAGGCTTTGATCTCATCATCAGTGCTTAGACCGTTTGCAGATGGTATATCTAAATTCAATAGACTTCCAAACTTCAAACCATAGAAAAACAAGGAAACCCTCCATCCTAGTCTTCTAGAATACATAATCTGTTCCATCAAACAGAGAAGCCCCCTTCTTGTGTGGCATCCCAAATCTATCTCAAGCAGTTAAGATTTCTTCAAAGGAACCTTGCTTTGATACCCATTATTGAATGCATAAGAAAATTGAGAGGGGGGTGAATTAGTTGTTCATTAAAAAATTAAACCCTCATTAATATTCAAGTCCACATTAACCTTATTAGCATTTAATTTTTTAGAGTGATTTAACTTGTAAGAAAATTAAAATACTAAAAACACAACACCAAACACAACAAAACACCATATTTACGTGGAAACCCCAAGAAGGAAAAAACCATGGTGAGGATTAGCCCACAATATAAAGTAATGGAAACACTGAATACAATAGGCTCACTATTGGAGGGCTCACTTCCTAAAAGAAAGAAGGGCTCATAGCCAGAATAGAAAGAAAAAGAAAGAATATTGATATAATGATAAATTCATCGTAGAGCAACAAAAAAGTTCCACCATTGCACCACCAGTACATTCACACTCTCTCTACAGAATGTAGATAGCTTCTTCTCACTTTTTCCAATATTCTTAGTCATTAAAGCTTACACTACACTTTGCACTATCTCACTTCACACAATAATTAACATCACACACAATTCATATGTATCAATCCTTCATCAACTCAACACACATAAATACCCATCACATCCTTGAAAATAATTCACAAGGTTGGATATGCACCTCAACTATGCAAATTCAAATTAGGTTGGCACCAAAACATTCTTGTGGTGGAGAGGAATGAAGGAAAACCACATCACACCTTAACTCAAAACTAAATCCATACATATACACCACACCATGATTCCACAATTATCAAAGAAAATCTGTAATTAGTGTAAACACCCAAGATCGATCGAAGCTATGTAAAAACCATTGAACATTTAAGTATACGCTTCCTTTTATCAAAGATGACTTGAAAACCACACACAACACTCAAAAAAAATCTATAATATTCCATAAACATCCTGAAACCTAAAAAATTCCTTCACAACAAATTTCACCTAAAGAACTATTGAACACTCGAAATACTAAGAGGGGGGTGAATCAATATTCTAGATTAAACCATCCAATTACCAAATCATACTTAATAGTTATAAGGAATGGAAGCATGAAAAATCAATAACACACACAACACATGAACACCATGATTTTTACATGGAAATCCAAAAATGGGAAAAAACACAGTGAGGATTAGCTCACAATATGTTATACGTAGTTATAAGATATTACAAAAAGGCTCACTGCCAGGTAGACTCACTGTCCAAGTGAACTCACTGTTCATAGAGAAAAGAAAGATAGAAAGAAGTGACTTCACAACCAAGATTTGAACTAATAAAAGGTTCATATAACATATGTTGGATTCATTTCCTTTGAAGCTCAAAACACTAAATTAATACTCTTTATTCAACTCAAATTACAAATCTATGCTCTACTCTATATTTGCAAACCTATACTCAACACTCACAACTTATTCAATCAATTCTAGAAAATTTTACATTACTACTTGCATTAGGATCATGTACACATTCATTCAATCATAAAAAAATCAAAACAACCTTGAATATATACCAAACTTCATCACAAACCTCAATTAGGTCAGCCTAATTAGATGTAGCCCCAAATCATACAAAACGTGCCTTGTCAAAACCCTATTCAAATAAAAATTCCTTTGCACCCAAACACATGTAATATAGGTCATAATGGACCTATAAAATCTCCATCTTCCATTCACATCATGTATTTAATCTTCACAACTCTTTACATACATTAGGTCGGCCAAGCATAGGACCTAAAAGCAAAAATACTCCAACTAGTCATCACCATAGGATGTGTGGACCTCAAAATATCATGCCAACTAGAAAATACAATTCTTTGACACATGTTAACATTCTCCCAAAACCGCAAGGTATAACTCAAATTCATGGAGTGCAGACTAGTTAGGTTATAGCCAATACACAAAAAACTATGTAAACCTTATATGCAAATCTTCTGCTACTTGCAACTTTCAAACTACTTATCCAAATCAAGTGAAATTCAGAATTAAGTTGCTACTGATGTTCATGAACAACATATTAGAATCAGAAAAGTAAATCTATATGGGCGATCACACGTAGACCAAATTATTGGAGGGAATTGTGCATTGAAACTACCGGTGTAGACACTTAGAAGAAATACTTAACTTTGGTGTGTGGATTAAACCCTCTTGCAAAATAAATCTTCTACAATCACCCTCCATACTATTTTGACATCCATCATGTGATGTTGAAATCAATGAAAACACATTAATGACAACCTTTTTCATTCTTTCAACAATCTCCCCTTTGTCATTGATGGCAACATGTGCCAAAGCAAAACTTCTTTCCTCAAACATCTCTCCCTCAACTAACTCTCCAAACATCTCTCCACAAATATCTCTCCCCCTTTGACATCAAGGGAAAAAGGTGCCCCCCTCAAAAATATATACAAAATGAACTAGCGCCCCCTTAAGAAGTTAACGAAAAACTCCTAATACATCCACATACGTACAACATAAAAAAATAAAAAAGTGTATAGAGATAGAAATGGTCAATCAAAAGATGTTGACCCTCGAAGCTTTTGAAGAATAGTTTTCCAAGTAGATTTTCCTTCTTCCCAACTCTTCTTCACTACAACAAGAATTTTTTGTAGAGACTCAAGCTCAATCAATGTTTCCTCTCCTTCTTCCATAGTACCAGGGTTAAGATTCAACTTTGAATTTTTTTTAGTACTAGAAAGGGAACTTGAGATAGGTATGTTCTTTGTTTTTACCAAGTCCCTTAGCTTCCTAATCTGCTTGATAATTTCTTCCTTATGGCTCTACAAAGTGAAGAATATATCATGCAAGTCCACTATAGTAGTGCAAGTCTTATCATCTCTTTCTAGTGTTGGATCATAGGCACTTGATGCATTAGCTATCTAGGACTCAATTGAGTCCATTTCATCTTTTATTCCTTGTGTGGAATTCAACCACTTCATTCAATAGAAAAATAATGTTTTTTCTCCTTCCTCATAGGCTTGTACTTCCTTTAGACATTCTTCAAATTTGGTATGTACAGATGCACATTTCTCTATGATATCCATCAACTTCTTCTCTATAATCCTTTTCTCAATCTCTATTTCCACTTGTCCTTTCAATCTGGAGGCCTATTCCTTAAAGGACTCAACTAGTAATTTGAAATTTTCCACAATAGACAATGATGTATCAACATTAGTTCATGGTGTGATATCCTATAATGATTTTATAACTTCATCCATTAATTCACTACTCTTTTGATATGTTTCAATGATTTCTTTTCTTGTTGATGCATTAAACACATCACCTAGCTACAACTTATGTATAATATATATCTTATCTAAATCAACACTACCCTACTACATGGGAAAATACAACAATTCAAAAGAAATAATCTGTTGGAAACTTAACTATTTAGACAATCGACCTTTCAAAGGAATACCAAAGGAGGATTCACCAGAGGGCTTAAGTAAATCCTCATACTTCTCTACTTCTTCATTCCTTTTGGTATCATGATCTTCTTCTTCCTCTGCCTTTTTTTCTTCATCAGAGGTATTTTCTTTATCTTTTTCTTCATCCCCTTCATCCTTATCCTCCTCTTTTTTCTTACCCTCTTCACATTCCTTCTTATCATCATTCTCTCTTTCCTTTTTCTCTTCATTCTCATGCCTTTGCTCATTGACTATATCATGCTTTTCACATTCACTTGTGTTTTGTTCTATATCCACCGAAGGAATAGCTATCTTTGGGTTGCCTTGATCTATAGTATCATGTGTCATCGAAGGAATAGGAGTGTCAACCTTTATGGTTTCCTTTCCAATCACAACAACATTCTCATCAACATTTCCTTGCATTGGTTCATTTGTATCCAAAAGAGTATTGTCTGGATTTTCTTCTATATTAGCAACTCCAATGTATTCATTTATCTAATCTTGTTCCTTGCTAGTAGAGGCAATGGGAATCATGCCATAATTTTGTGCTATTTAAGTAATCTTCTCCTTTGTTTGCTTATACATTCTCTAAAATTGATCTTGTTCTCTTCCCATTAGAAGTGTGACCCTTTTTTTTGTTCTTGTCAGTGTAAATAAAGTCTTTTACCTAGTTCATTCATTACTAGGGGACTTATTTACACATGTTAAGTTTACTTAAGTCATAGGAAGGAATATTTCTAGAAGATGTTAGTTGTCATTAGTTGTTATCTTATCCTTTGACAACTACGACATGTGAACCTAGGTAAGTGTGATTAGTTGTCTCATGTGATATGATTAAGACACTTGTCATAATCCTATGACATCTTGCATCTTTCCTTGGCTATATAACCAAGGGGTCTCTCTCATTGTACAATCACAATCATATCATTGACATTGAATACAATTTATTCTTGTCATATTCATCTCTCTTTTTGTGCTTTCCATTTGGTCTCAAGGTCTTGGCATCCATAGCCAATTCTAACATGGTATCAAAGCGGGCTGGGTGCCATTGGAGAGTCTTTTTTTGAAGAGAGATATCAGATTTGGGGGAGTTCCATTTTTGGCTCTTTATTGCAAGTTCATATCAAATCTTTTTGGTACAAATCTAAGCTCACCATTGCATCTGAAAGGTTCGAGAAAGTTGATTTTTCCTTTTGTTTCATCCAAATCGTACATACAAGGACAAATCTATGAGGGTTTGAAGTTGAAGAGTGGTTGCCAGATCCATAAGGTGGCTACAATTTTGAAGCATTTTGGGTCAAATTTGACCCTTCCATCACGTCCAAAAAGGCCAAAAACCCTAAGATCAACTATCAATTCATCCAAATCGGAGCAGTTGTCTAGTGAGGAATTTTTTTTTCCCCAGGGAGTCGTACGAACCCCCAGGTCATCATCATTACACATGATTACACATGGTGGAGATGGGAGAACTACAAATTTCACTCTTGATTTAGTCATCATTCGAGACTTGGATACTAGAGAGATCATTGCTACTGGGGTGGTTGATCATTCATCTCGGTTGTATACCTTTGCAAATTTTGCTTCTGATGGTGACATCGTTCCTTTGGTTGTTGATCATATGAACCATGATTCAAAGCAGACATTTGGCTTCTTGAATTTGAGAGTTCTCACATCAGATCCAGTCCTTGATCCATGCATTCCATCTCCTCCATCTAATGTTGCATTGATGATGCTTGCAATTCAACAGTTTTGGCTCCTTGTGATTCAGTGCAACAGGACATACATTGTCTTCCAGATTTGGCTACTTTGGATGGCTTCTTGATAGGTATTTCAAACTTATTTGTGGAGTCTCATCTTGAAAATTTGGAGGACACCAATGATGACATTCATTTTCTCTTTGATGGAGAAGAACCTTCTTCAGTTGTTGTGAGGGAACACTCTGACCCTCTTGTTCAATATCTACATGATCATTCTTCACAAATTGACATGAGTGTGGATACTTTTGGACAAAATTTATAGGAGGCTTCTTTGTCTTCAGAGGGGATATCGTTGTCTTTGGATCATGTTCTACATTCTTCTCTACTAGATTTTGGATTGTCCTCTTCAACAGTGTGGCATAGAACACTTGTTTGGAGTGTGTTAGCTTTCATCATTGACATGGAGACAATTGAGTATGCTTTAGAGACATCATCTATCATCCATATTCATGACATCCTACATACATCCATGGTTTTGTTTCTTCCTAAGGGGAGGAAAATTGTTCAGAAAGATTGGATCATATTTAGCATTCAATGTCGAGCTTCCACCATCATTGCAAGAGACTCAACATTGAGGGGAGCCTACCTTGTCTCTCTTATACTTCTCTCTTATGGGGGGGTCTTTTTCCTCACATGGCATTTTTACCTTCTCATTCATCATTGAGAGCATTTCAATTTTTGTATTTCATCTCTCTTTTTGGGGAGGAGTTTTGTCCCACTAGGTTTTCTCCTTTTCTCCGTTTGTGAGAGATTTCATTGATTTCATTTGCATATACATGGGTACTTAACATGGCCTAGTATCCAGGACCCATTCTTGCATCTTTGTGTCATTTGCATAATAATCTACTACTCCCTAAGTTGCACTTAAGGGGGGGTGTTGGTGTAAATAAAGTCTTGTACCTAGTTCATTCATTACTAGGGGACTTATTTAAACATGTTAAGTTTACTTAGGTCATAGGAAGGAATCTTTCGAGAAGATGTTAGTTGTCATTAGTTGTTATCTTATCCTTTGACAACTATGACATATGAACCTAGGTAAGTGTGATTAGTTGTCTCATGTGATATGATTAAGACACTTTTCATAATCCTATGACATCTTGCATCTCACCTTAGCTACATAACCAAGGGGTCTCTCTCATTGTACAATCACAATCATATCATTGACATTGAATACGATTTATTCTTTTCATATTCATCTCTCTTTTTGTGCTTTCCATTTGATCTCAAGGTCTTGGCATCCATAGCCAATTCTAACAGTTTTGAATTCTTTGCTAAGGACTTGGGCCAATGTGGCTTTGTCAGCATCAGATAGGGAAAATCCAATTTTCTTCACAACATTTTATCAAAGCTTCTCTTACTTTTCTTTGGCCTCTTTTCTCCTCTCCATTAAGACATTCCACACACCATCTAGAAACTTCTTCCTAATGTGCTCCATGTCTCCTTCAATAAACACAATGTATTTGATGATTGCCTCTATTGTGGTGGGTTTGTCCACCTCATTTGCATTCTTGTACAAGGCTACTATTTATCCCAACATCTCATAATGAAAAATACCTTTGAACAATGAGTCCAACTTCATTGGATTGAGCGATCTCTCTAAAGTTCTTCATCTTTTTCTTCTTCTTCTTTTTGATGTAGTAGCAGTAGGGTTTGTCGAAGTAGTTTTCTTTCTCTTTTCATGCCTTGTGACCTCCTTCACCTATGGTTTCTCTATTATCAAAGCACTAGTCTCCATTCTCTTGGTTTTGCTGGTGGTAGAAACTAATCCAAAGAGTTGTTGAATACTAGGGGGAATGGTGGAAGTAGTTATTCTATATCTTCTAGGTCTTGTGGACCCACTTGTTGTGCTCGCTTCTCCCTCCGCTTTAGCTCTTAAAACTCGTATTTTTTCTTTTGTGTATCTCTTGTCCTTGAGACGGTAATTCACCATCCTTGTCACCTATATTTTAGGATTTTTTAGCTCCATATGCACTTCCATGGATTTCTGCTCATATGTTCCATGTCTTTCTTGTGAAGGGTCCTTAGGACTTTTTAGTAGTATGTCAACAAAACCATCGACTTCGTTTTCATCGATCTCATATCCATGTGGTAGAATCCAGGTAGTTCTACATTCTATAGCCTTAATAATACATTTATCTTCTTTGACTAGAAATCTAATATCCTTCTCATATTTTTCCTCTCCCTTTCATGCATTCTCTTCTAAAATATTGCAAAGAATATAGTAAGTGCTTCATCTTGAGCTTTCATATTGCCAATGTTGTGTAGATGTTTAAGGATTTGATGGGATACAGGTTTAGTTTTATCCCATGTGACATTGATTCTTCCTAGAAGCTCCCTCAAAGGTAAAACAATAAACAAATTACCAAAGAACCAAAATTGAAGGGGTATTTCTTTTCTTTAATTTTCTTCAAGTTGTCAAAGAGTTGTTTCCAAAGCAACTCACACAAATCATAGTCCTTTCCCTTTTCTACCATTTCATTGGCTACATGAATTGTTGTAGCTGACACAAAATTCTCTATGTTGGTGTAGTATATCTTATATTCTATGACCATAGATACATACCTTACTACAAGATTTTGTATAGTGTTCATGGCGATATCCTTTTGATCAAATGTAGCTCCAATTAATTCCATCACGTCCTTGTTCTTCATAGATTTCAATATAGGTACAAGTCTAGTGGCACAAAGTCTAGTAATCTCCCTTATAAATCCCTTAGATATCAAACTAGGCATGTCAGTCCATATGAATTTTTCATGCACTCTACTTAATGCCATTCTCCCATCTTTTATTTTCATTTTCGAATCCTTGCATGTAAATGATGTAGAAAGGCAGGAAACATGTTAAAGTTTTCAGTATAGCAATTTTTCAGTTTGACAAGAATGCATTGCATGATGGGAAAGAGAACACATATACCATAGTAAAAGATGGATGCAAGTTTGTTTTAACTCCTTTGGTGGAAGATGATAAAGATAAGGCTAAGGTGATCATGTGTGGAAAGAAAGAACTTGTAGAGGTTGTGGGAGAAGACAAAAATGTGGGTATTACAGTTAGTTCAACGTTAGAGAATGTTGGGACAACAGGTGAAAAGGTTTATTTAAGTTTAAAGAAGGAATTAACAGTAAATTGGAGTGAGAATGTCTTGGTTGGTACAATGGTGTGCCCATTGGTTGAGAGTAAGGAAAGAGGGAAAGTAATCTCTATAGGTGGAGTGAGTGCATTAGGTTATGAGGACAGTAAGATGGTACAAAATGCTGGTAAAACAATGAGATTGATGACAGTGATGAAATGATAGATTGGACAAGACAATAAAGGCAGATGTAAGCATGGAGATGAGATAAAACAAAAGTTAGTTCAAGAAATTACTAAAAATTGTTTGTTTGAAGGTATAGATAAAGGAATTCAATCAAGTTTGGATAAAGGAGAAGATGGAAGACCATCATCAGGTCTGAATGCAAAGATGAAGACAAATACATATGCAAACAATGTCAAGAGTGTAGGTTAGGTTACAAGATCATTGTGTATGAATAAAGGAAGGAAATTTGCAGGCCATAGGATATGTGAAAGGAAATATGGAGCAGAGATAAACTATGGTACAATCCCCAACTCATGAGACATGAGTTCTTTTTCATTGGAGTTGCATGGTGCAGGTGCACCTGAGCACATCAAGGCTACATTAGGAGATCAAAATGTAAAGTAGAGGCGTTTGAGTCTTTTTGTATTATTTAAGGTCTATTTATGCTAAATAAGGTCTATTAAGACCATTTCATATGTATTAGGTTGATTTTAGAGTCATTTGTGAAAGTTGCTCAAAATGTAAAAGTTGCCAAAACAAGATTTTTGCTAAATGCAACTTTTAGGGAATATCAAGGTCAAAGGTGGTCAAATGATTGTAATAAAGGCCATGATGGGCCAACATGTAATTTTAGTGGTTTAGTGGTGAAATTGGGTCATTTTCAGACCATTTAAAGTTGTCAGTAGGTCAATTTTGTCAGTTTTGTCTAGTTGCTAAAAATAGGTGCATTATGGCAATTTTGCATGTAAAGGAGAATAAATGCTTCTCTGTTTGAGTCCTTGCATTTAATTGATGTAGAAAGGTGGGAAACATGTTAAATATGCCTTGTACACATTTTGAAGTAATATTTAATGAAAATTTGAGATTCTTGTACGCCAAAAACTTGTTGTTACGCATAATTTTTTTATTTTTGCTTTATTTCTATAGTTGCAGGCCTTGGTATGAATCTGTATAGGCCCTTTTTGCTCAAAATTTATTTTTAACAGGTGAGGGACCTAGATAGCTTCAAATTGGAGGTTTTTTTATTGAATTTCATCAAGAAACAAAGAAATTACAAGCAATTTACTAACTGTAGGTCTGATTTTCTGAATTAGAGGGTTTGAGAGTGTGATATGAAGAACTAGGCCTTTCCACCTATTGTAATTGATGTATCTCAGTGGAATGGTCCTATTTATGTCTGATTAGGTGTTAGTGATCTTGGAGGGAGTATGGGAAGGTCGTTTGTGGCTTTGGGCATGAAGCCAAGTTGCAAAAAGTGTGATTTTTGAGTGAAAAGGAGTGAAAATGAGAGGTTTTAGTATTCAAAAGTGTGTAAAACATGGGGGAAACAATTTTTGTTGTTATATAAAATTTTTTCAGATATTTTATAATTTTTTTTAAGTGGTGGCCAAGTTATTTGAGGCCTGGATAATTGATTTCTAAAAAACCTTCCTTGGAAGGGCATCAAAAGAGGTTTATTTGCAATCAGGTGATTTAGAAAGTGTTTCTTTGTCAAGTAAAGGTTGACTTAGTGGTTTTGCAGGCTGTTTAGTTCTTCCCCATTGAGTTTTGGAGTTTAGGGCAAGTTTAAAGGTGAGTCTCTTTGTAAAAGAGGGCTTTTTGGGTAGCCTAAAACATGGGTAGTTTAATGAATCTCCAAAATATTCTTAAGAAACCACTTGTGATCTTTTGGTATGTTGTGTCTAGAGTTGAAATGAGTCTCAAATGATGTTTGTTAGGTCTCGGCATGACCTATTCAATGATTTAGTGAGAGAAATATATTTGTGAGGGCTTCGAGCCATTTAGTGAGTGTGTGAGTCAAGTTGAGAGAATAGAGTTGTGACAATTGACTCCTTGTTTAAGTTTGGTCTTTTAGAGTTGGACAAGGCTGGTTACTTGTTTGGATCAGATTATTGAGTGTTTTGGTTGAGTCATCACCACCTTGCTCTGCATCACCAAAAGTAAGCAGGCTTATTCCAAGGAACCAAGCTATGATACCAATTGTTGAACACTCAGAATATTGAGAGGTTGGGTGAATCAGTATTCTATTAAACCATACAATTAACAAAGCATACTTAATAGTTATAAGGAATGAAAGCATGAACAAACCATAACACACACAACACATGAACACCAAGATTTTTATATGGAAAACCCTAAATGGGAAAAACCATGATGAGTATTAGCTCACAATATTTTATAACTAGTTATAAGATATTATAGAAAGGATCACTAATAGGTGGACTCATTGTCCAAGTGAACTCACTATTAATAAAGAAAATAAAAATAGAAAGAAGTGGCTTCACATCCAAGATTTGAAATGATCAAAGGTTCACCTAACATATGCTGGAGTCAGTTCCTTTGAAGCTCAAAACATTGACTTAATAGTCTTTATTCAACTCAAATTACAAATCTCTATTCTGCTCTACATTCATACACCTTTTCTCAACACTCACAACTTATTCATACACATTTTCTCAACACTCACAACTTATTCATACTCTATATTTATTTTCTTGGGACATTACCCCAAATTCATTGTAAGTATGCCTACTATTCTCGATCATTCACTTAAAATCTAAAGCTAGTCTAACATGGGTTTCACCTATTCTTATGATCTAGTATTTTATTAACAAGTTTTTTCTAAACACTGGAGTCCTTATGCATATATCATACATCAAAGATTAGGGCGAGTGAAGTTCAATAATGTGTGAATTGTCAAATCATTTTCAAAAGTTATAGCATCACTCTCACACATCAAATTAAATCCAATAGATCACCACTCTAATCATATATCTGATATTTAGTAATACACAATCAAATTTCTAAACCATCAACAAAATATTAAATAAAAATAACATTAACAGATAAAGAATTGATACCTAAACAAAATATAAAAAATAGAATTAAATATTCTACATTTAATTTCTATTTTCATTTTCATAATTAATTTATATGTTAATTGTACTTTTTGATTTTATTGCCTTGAAGTTCAAGTCAATAAAAAAATGAAAACCATACTTAATTAAACTCACAAGGAAGCGAATTTAGTCAAATGTGAAAGGGAGCCTAGATTCATGATTTTGGTTGATAATGTTATATCACCCTCATCTTCAAAGTACATTGGGCAATTAAAGAGAACTCCCATTGCTCATGATCCACCATAGCTGATTTCCAAAAGTGAACCTTTTTCCCAACCAATAGATGAATAACACTAAATTGATTTGTCATTATCTATGGAATACAAGCTATAATGCTTTCATAATTTTTCTTTCTAATTATTCTCTTGAAATGTATTGAAGTTCTACCTTTGAAAATGCAACGTGAAATGATCTCATGGCCATTTTTTTTATTTTTTATTTTTATCTCATGGCCATTTTTCCCTTGTCGAAAACATTTGCCGAAGTGTTGTATCAAAGCATGTGTATGTATTTATAATGGCAAGAATTGCATGCCGATGACCCCTTTATATATATATTGTTTAATAATGAGTAAGTAAATGATATACTTTTAATTGATTTATTTTTATTTTTTATTTTTTATTTAGTGTGATTTTGATCTTTTTTAACACTTTTTTATTTATTGAAATAGTTCTTTTGTTTTTAAAGGTGGTCTTAATTCATTTATATATTTTTTAGATTGTAAGAATCAGGTAGCTTCTATAAAATGCAATGCATTGGTAAACTTTTTTTCATTTGACTGGCGATGCTGACACAACATGCCCTTCGGTACCAAGAAGATAGGAGGGAGACTAAACCTCGTGACCTCTTGTCTACAATAGGATACTTTAGCCAATCGAGATAAGCCCCCCCACACCTACTAGTCCTAATTCATTTTAGATCATAAGAAAATATCTAGATTCCTTGTATTATAGAGCTATTCTTTATTACTTGCACACATTATTACATGCATCTTATGAAAATATTTGCATTGCACAAGCATCTAAATAATTTTGCATGTTTGAGAGTGTTGTCCTCAATCTTTATCAAATCATTATTCTATTGTTTGACATAAGAGAAGTAATTATCCCAAGTAAATATATACTACTAAGCACAAGAATTGGTTTTATGTAGGAACACACTAAGAACAACAAGGTAAACTAAAAATAATATTGTAAAATAGGGATCAAATTCATAGACACAAATTAGATCAACACTTGTAGGACCAAGGGGGTGGAGGGCCTAGCTTGATTGGCTAAAGCATCATGTTGCAGGAAAGAGGTCATGAGGTCTAGTCTCCCCTTTGTCCTCGTGGTACTAAAGGGTGCATTGTGCCAACATCATTGGTCACATGAAGAAAGTTTACCAGGTGCACTACAATTTATAGGGGGCCTACCCGATTCCTGCAATCTAAAAAATTAAAAAAACACTTGTAGGACCAAGTATACAGTTATATAAGTGAATCAGAGCAATAGATAGATCATTCACTAATTCCTAAGTATTTTTTGAGCATCATAACTATTCTTATATTATCAATGAATTAAACATTAAAATATATCACATAGAATATGATGAGGAAGGATAAATAGGGTTAGAGGGGATTAAAAAGGTGAATAGTATGATGAAGGAATTGGAAGAGAAGAAAAATGGTTAGAAGTTGAGAATATAGGATAATATATTTTTGAAAGAAGTGAGTAGGGAAGAAGAGGATTAGGAGCTGAATGGAAGATAAAAGAGAAGCTAGGTAAATAAGGGATATATTTCTAGGTAAATATGAGAAATTATGAGTTGGTAATGGAAGATCATGAGAAGGAGAATAATGGATAGGGGAAGATACATGGTTAGAAAGAGATAAATTACATATAGGAGAATACAAATGGATTAATAATAGGATGAAAAAATGAAGGGATATAAGAGTGAATTCAATGAAGAGGGTGGGAGGGATGAATGTGATTGGAGATCAAAATTAGGGATATGAGAAAGGTCAAGAGTACAAGGGATACACAAGGCCATATGTTCAAGATCAAATGGATCAACAAAATTTATTAATTCTTTTAACTCATACAAGATTGATATTATCTCTAGAAATGATAATACACGTGCCAATTCCATGATCAATGCCACATCATTGATGAGCATGGATAATGGCGGTCCTCATTTAAGTTTTAGTATAATTTTTCCTTGTTAGTATATGCCACATTGACTAGTTAAAAAAATCAATGATATTTATAATTATCTTCAAGTGGGGACTTTTCCTCCTAGGTGTTTTAAGAATTATCAAATTTGTATCCAAAAATTAATTGATAAAAAATATGAGTCCTTTATAGATGTGGTTATAATGATCTACATCCTAGATGCCTTGATTGTTATAAAAACTCTACTACACTTGAAGAAGCACATGGGGACATATGTGAATGTTACATTAGTGATAAGCTCTTATTTCAAAATATTATATGCAAGGGGTATCATTTAAGTAAAATGGAGAAGGATTTATGTGACCTAGTCAAAATATGTACCAACATGCCAAACACAATAACATAAAGCATGCACTTTCCCGTGAGATTCACCCCTTTAAACCTCCCTATCCATTCTCTAAATAGGGATTGGACTTGGTGGGTAATATTTACCTAGCCTCTTTCAATGAAAACACATTCATTATTAGTACATTTTTTATTTCACAAAGTAGGTTGAGGTCATCCCCTTAAAATACACTATGATGGTCAATGTTCATGCTTTCATCATATATTATCTTATTTTTAGATTTTATTCACCATCCACTATAGTTACAAATAATGGTATGTCTTTCAAGAACAAAAGAGTAGGTTTTTTTAGAGAATTTACATATTCAACAACATTTTTCTACTCCTTATGGACCACAAGGGAATGGTTGATCTAAAGCT
Organism: Sequoia sempervirens; assembly: GCA_007258455.2. NCBI lineage: Eukaryota > Viridiplantae > Streptophyta > Pinopsida > Cupressales > Cupressaceae > Sequoia > Sequoia sempervirens. The sequence goes on from VDFB02342784.1 coordinate 23,266, forward strand.
AAAGTTACCTAAAAAAATATTGAAAATTTATAAAAAATAGTTGATAAACATGAAGTTCTAATAGGAGTAAACAACTCATTCCCACACTATAGACTTGCAAAACTAGTATTTACATCCCCATGAGGTATACACATTATTTATAATATAGGAATTAGGTATGAAGTTAAGATCCCTTCATTGAGTCTTTCCCATCATTAATTTATTGATGAAAATACATATAGAGAATGTATATTACAAAAAATAGATATTGAAAGAAAAAGTGTTAACACATTACCCACTCTTTGAGAATATCAAAGGTAATTGAATAAAAACTTTAACAAAGGTATCATCATAGAAATTTTTAAATAGATGCCTTAGTTTTTTGTTCTAACCCTATAAACATAAATGAATAAAAGAGTTACATGATATTTTTCCAAACTGGATAGAACATTTCTTTATTTTAATCAAGATATTTTGTCATACGTACCGCTAAAGGTAGTGTAGTGAAGATATCGTAAACATCTTACACTTACAATACTATTACTATTGAGTATAAACACACCAAGGGTAGCTATTCAATACTTATGATCATTGACATGCCCACAACCTTTACATCATATTTATATCCACATGATATTTATCTTGTCTTAAAATCTATCCTTGTCTTAAAGGCCATCCTTATCTTATTATCTTGCATATATTGGGGAAACATTTTTACACATTTATTTATGTTCATCTACTGCCTATGTGTGCTTATATATACATGTTTTGGTTTCATTACATTCTTGATGCTTTTATATGAACCTTATCTTGGTTTTGGGGGGCTTTCGTGTATTATAATTTTCTTATATAACCTATGCAACCTTATTATGTACATACCTTGATGCTTATCTCCCATTTTATGTGTTTACGTTATATATCATATTTATCTTTCCATTTTCATTTATTGAGGAACTCTTGTTGCATGTTCCTTGATACTTGTTTCCAAGTTACATTCTTACATGATGGCATATTTGATCATGTTTGTAAACTTTATCATGCTTATTGATTTTTATTATTTTCTCAAATTTCTTGTGCACTTTTCATATAAGAAAATATGTGGTGGTGGGAGGTATATATTAATAATATCCTTCATTCAAGTTTGATTGAAATGATAATAGTTATGATCATTTTTGTTACCAAAGAGATATACATTACCGTATATTAAAGGAGTGTACTTCCATATATTCAAATACCTTTTCATTGCACTATCTACAAAGTTAGATCTTATCTATATCTAGGTGAATAACTTTGGCATCTCTTCCATACCCAAACAAAGCCCTACACATTCATTTAGTTGGAGCCTTTTTTGTCATTTTTATAATAGGTATAATCTCTTATTCTTCTCTCTATTTATATTACATTCAAAGGTATTTAGTTTACAATGTAAGTTATGGTTGTTATTATTTAAAGGTGAGTAACAAAAGATACTTTACATATAATTTTTATTTGTGTTGTATATATTAATGAAGCTCCAAAGATAAGAATAATTCAAGAATGACCTATTATTATACACAAACTAGATATCCTTTTAGTTTTTGGAAACTATTTATAGTTACATGTGATTTCTTGTTTACTTTGATATGTATCCACCTAAAATTTTGCACACATATAAAAAAGAGGATAGAATGTGATAGCGGAAATCACATATAATGCCTCTTTCCCTTATGGTTTGAAGTTGTCTTGATTAAATTGCTGTAAATGTAATAATTAGGTAACAAGTGGTATAACTGTATGTAAAATTGGCTCATGACATCAAATATATCTATCACTCTATCATTGATCCCTCACTCCTTAGTATGAATCCCTAAGTCTATTTTTCATCATCTTAGACTAAATTTGTATGCATGAACTTAAACTATGTCACTTCTACATTTACACATATGAACTGTTCATTTTTAAATCTTAAATTTAAATTATCTATTGTTGACCATTTCATTAGTCATTATGATCCACCTTAGAAAATGATTTATTTTTGATATATTAAAAAGAGAAACTAGGGTCCCAATCTCTTTGCAAAATAGAGGAAAATATCAAATGCTACAATAGTAGCAATTTAAGACAAACACATCACACATATAGCATGTAAGAGCAACACTTAGAGCATGATTTATTGATTTTTGTACTTGGTTGTTGTATTCAACGAAATTCATCTAGAAAGGTTGAAAAGGTGAAAAATAATTTCTGGATTTAAGAGCTTAAAGGAGAATCTACTCTATATTTATTTGTTTGTGACATCATTTTAGGTTCATTACAAGTTTTCTTGCTATCCTTGATCATTTACTTAAAGCCATGAGATTGGTCTATCATGTGTTTGACCTAGGAGAACATGAACCTTGTGATATAGTACATTCTTACAAAGTTTTATAAACATTTGAGTCCTTATGCATATATCATACATCAAAGATCATGGTGAGTTAAGTTCGGTAGCTTGTGAATTGTCAAATCATTTTTTGAAGTATAACATCACTCTCACACATCGTATTAACTTCATACTTGTAGAGATCAACTCCATAATCATAAATTTAATTTTTGATAGTACATAATTAAATTTTTGATCATCATAAAAAAAATTAAAAATAAAATATTAACAAATAAATCACTAATACCTAAATAAATATTAAAAAAATTAAATACTTATTTATTTAATTTCCATTTTTATTTTCACAATTAATTTATTTAACTTATTATAATATCTTAAATACAATATCCATTTATATTAACATTTAATTGATGTAATTTATTTCCGTACAATACAACTTATAGGTGGTAGTTTTGGATCTCCTAAGTGTATGATGATATTGATTTAAGTCCATACTTGGTTAACATCCCAAGGAAGAGAATTGAGTCAAAGATGAAAGGAAGCCTAGTTTCATGAGTTGGGTTGATAATGTTAACTCCAAAGTACACCGGGCAATTAAAGAGAACTCTCATTGCTCATAATGAATAACACTAAATTGATTACAATCATTTCCTTTCTCGCCCCCACTTTGTGTGTGGTGGAATACGAAATTTGTCATTATCTATTATGCTTTCATAATTTTCTTAATAAGTGTACTCAAATGTTAACCATATGCATTTTTTTACTAATTATTATTCTCAATGTCTTAAAGTTTTCTAGATTTCCACAATTGTTTGACCATTTCGAAAATACAACTTTAAATGATTCTTGTATGCATATAATGGTGAAAAATGCATATCCATGCCACTTTCTTTTAATATTTTGGGTCTATTTGTATTAGATTTTTTTTTTTTAAAATTAATAAGATATAAATGATAGTTTTTAATTGAAAGTGAATATAGTTTTATTTATTTTAATTTTTATTTGTATGGGATTGGTTTTCATTCTTTGTTTTACATTTTTTCTATATTAAAAATTGATCTTTATCACTTTTCATTCATAAAAACAATTTTTAAAAAAAATTTGCTTATTTCAATTTTAGGGTTGACATGTGACTATGATCATTATGTAACACTTAGGATAGGGAAGTACTTCATTTGAGACTTTTGGTACTATAGTTCTAGTTCATTTTGGATCATCAAAACATCTATTTTTTTTTATCCTAGAGTTAATGTTTACCACTTGCACACATTATTACAAGCGTCCTATTAGAATATCTATATTACACTATCTAATATATTTTGCATATTTGAGAGTATTGTTTTTAATCTTATATCTAACCATTAAATCAACATCTTCACATGGGTTGACACAAGGGAAGTAATTTTCCCAACCACATGCAAACTAGCAAGCACAAGAGTTGATTTTTAAATAGGAACATTGAGATCAAGGTAAACTAAAACTAGCATTCTAAAAAATAGTTGTAATCAAATCCATAGGAACATATTAGATTATTGTCTTTGATTATATGAACACTTGCAACAAAAATTTATAATTATGCAAGTGAATTAGAACAATAAATGTATCATTCACTAATTCCAATGCATTGGTTTGGGCATCACTACTATTTCTACATTATTGTTGGATTGGAAATTGAAACCTACCATTTTTATCTAGTGAATTAATTTCATTATTTCATTCATTTTGTAAAACATTTATTTAATTTAGTGTCACTTATCCATATATCATTGTCAAATCCCCACATCTAAGATAAATTAATATCCATGCTATTTATTTTCCCTAGATTCATATAAAAGGGATTTTATTCTCCCTATAAAATTAAAATAAGATCATTTATTTTTATTTTTATTTTTGATGAATCCTCTTTTCCTACAACCCTCTAGAGTTTTATATTTTTTATTTAATAGATCTAAAAGTTATTATTTATATTGCTTTATTTTTTCATCTCTCTTTTGTATACTATTTTATGGATTGTTTAACCATGGGCTACTTAAAGCCCTAATCTTCATCTACAGAGAAATAATCATTTAAACGTTAACCTGACTAACCACTATGACAATAATGAGATGTTTTGTAATAATGGTCATATATTGAACACTATATTAGTGGCCATAAAGATCATTAATATTATGATCATGATGCTTATGGTTCTAAGAAATGCCCCTCTTATGTGATGATTACTTGATGCTTTTACTCATGTCAAATCTCCCTAACAATTATCTACTACCATGCATAAGACCTTAGTGGGTGCCCTTTATATCACATATTTTAGAATATGAGTACTCTCATTAGTTCTACCAATGTTATATCATTTCCCCACCCACCTAACCCTCATTTTCGTCTAATCATTCCTCCTATAATGCTATGTTTACCACTTCCATGGAATCTACCATAGATATTTTCACTCATAGTGTGACCCCTTCTTAAATTCCTACTGAGCTAGTTCACCACCACTTTTCCTTTGACTATTATACCACTCATCTCTCATCCTTTGATATCTAATCATACTTATGTACTTAATAAAATTATAGATCCTACACCTATATTTCTCATATCCCTCCTCCATCTTACCCTATGATTACCTTACCTTATAGTGTAGCTTCTCCTTCAACTACCATCTCATTAACCTTTGACTAGTTTACCACTCATCTCTCATCATTTGACATCCGATAATACTTATTTACCTAATAGAATTATCTCCTACACCTATGTTTCACATATAACTCCTCCATCTTACCCTAAGATTAAATTACCTTATATATTGTGGCTTCTCCTTCCACTACCATTTTATTACATCTTGTTAATCACATCTTTACTTTTGATCAATTATTTTCTATGCTTTCCATACCATTACCATTCACACCTCTACCTTGGATACAATGTTGAGTAAATCTAGTTAACATAAAAATAAATTGGATGATATGCCTACTAACCATCAATTTATTACATATTGAGGATGAGGAAAATATTGAAGGTAAACAAAATGGAATATAAAGAAATACAAAGCATAATAGCTTTGCCTAGAATATTTTCTTATCTCCTTGATGAGAAAAAATAGAGTGCACTCTTATTCCATTTGATTTTCTCTTTGATAATGATAGTATGCAGATTTCTCAATGCTCTAGAATAACCTTTATATGATTTTAGAATAAGTCTTCAATGTCTAGGAATGGTTGATGATGGATGACTAAGATTGAAGGAAGATTATGGTTTTGATTAAAGATATATAGTCATGTGACAAGTGGTAATGAGGGATAGAATTTAGGTTTAATATTGGAATAATGACAAAAATCCTTGGGTGATCCCACAAAACTAGTTTACAATTCTTTTGAGGAAGTAAAATTGCAAAAAATGCCCCTATAAAAAAAATTTGGGTTTTGGGGGGTTCGAATGAACCTAGGGTCCCAATGAACCCAATAAGGGTTTGCTTGAACCCCCCTTTGAGTGAACCCTATTAAATGTTGGGTCCCACATACTTATCATTTCCCAGAATAAAAAAACAAAGAGAAACTTTGTAGAAAGGGGGTTTGCTTGAACCCTAGTTTGAGCGAACCCCCAAGGGGGTTTTTCTCGAATGTGGGTTCATTCAAACCCCCTTTCCCCCCTTCTCCCCCTTTGACCCCAAAAATCTCCAAATTTTTTCCCTTTGAAGCTCGAGTTGAGGATGAAAATGGAGGAGATTTCATAGACCCAACTAGATGATGGTAGTCCTCAGAACGAGCTATCCAACGAATATAATTTTAATATGTTTTGGTTTTATTATGTATTTATTTTTTTAGTTTGATTAAACATAGGTTTTTCACTGAAAATCAAGATCCCTATTTTGCACACGTGGAAAAAATAGAAAATTATCAAAATAAAATTATAAAAATATGTGCAGGCTAGGTATTGATTTCCTTGATCTAGTAAAAAAAAATTTGAATTTTGATACATACAAAAAAAGTTATGTTGTATACAATCTGCCTATGTCTGAATTGTAATTGGTTTGACTTTAAAACTTGATTAAGGAAAAAATATTCAATAAAGAACATGAAACCAAATGAAAGGGTTAGATATCATAGTTACAAATCTAAATTAAAAAAAAATTGAATTTTATCCTTCATAGAAAAAAAAGTTATGTTGTATACGGTGAGCATCACTCCTTAAAAATGGTGTTTACTGATAAAAACTAGTTTTTGAAGGAGATGGAAAAAGAATTGCAATCTGATTCCAAAAAAATTGAAAAAAATATATTTAGAATCTACAGACAAAATGTCACAAATCACTAGTTTGCATCATCTTCAAATTCCTCACGGTTTAACCGCTATAGGTGCCTGAAAGTGAAGATTTAGTTAGAAAAAATCAGTTCAGTGTCCAATTTGGCCAAAAAATGTAAATCAGTATTGTGGGATCACCTAGGTTATGAGAATGGCTAGGATTTAGAGGTTAAGTTAGATGAATGGAAAAGATGAAAAGATAGTTTGAATTTTGGCTAGGTGTCTAGATTCAATGAATCTAGGCAAGCAATTAGCTAGACATGTGAAAGGGACACTTGTCACATGATGACACATTTAGATTATGATCCATGTGTATAAGATAAAGGAATATGATTAAATTGACAAGAATAGAGGATAAAGAGGAATTAGTTAAATAAATAAAGTATTTATTAAATTAATGGGATCATGTGAAGAGAAAATAATTAAATAAATTATAAATATTTATTTAATTAAATTTTTAGGAAAAATATGGGAAAGGATGGGAGTTAATTAAATAAATAATAAATATTTATTTAATTAATAACTTAGGATAGGATAAAATTAGGTGTGATTGGGTAAGGTTAGATTTTAGGTGTCTACATTTTGCCCCTCTTTGATTCAATGTCACAAAGTGGCATTGTATCAAAGAAGTATAAAATATAATGGATACGAGAGGATAATTGTCAAATGATATGATGCTCCAACAAATGGGATGATGGGAAAGGATTAATAAGGAAATATTAGGATGAAGTAAATATTTATGATTAGGTGATGGGATGCCCTCTCAAGGAGACATGTTGGTTAGGAGAACATGGGTGTGCTTTTGAAGTGGAAGCGAATAATGAGGGGTTAGAATGAAGAATAGGAAAGGGAAATATACAAGGTAGTAAAAGGAGATGAAAATTAAAGGGAATTTGATTATGATAGATAGGTTATGCTAATATGTATTAAGTAATCCTAATATTTAATATAGCAAGGAAAACACGCACCAAGGTATGAGGAACCAGGGTGACAAGGTAACCTTCACATGGACTGGATACTCAAACAATGACAAGCACAAAATGAAAGACAAAGATGATGCCCCATTATACATCAATTATGACACTAATATATAGAAAAATTTAAGCAGCCATAAGGAGGTATATGCATGGGCCAAAATATAAGATCATAGATCAAAAGACAAATCAACACAAAAGAATCACTATAAAATGTAGAGCTTCCCTTAATGTCTAATTAATTGATGTAGATAATCATACATACAACTCAATGGACCTAAGGATCCCCAAAATAAGCATTTCATTGTTCAAAAATGGGGCTTCATTAAATTATCAACCAAGGAATTGTGAACTTGAGATGATGTTGGTACTATATATGCAAAATTTGAGAATCCTAGACTTCCTTAATTGATTGAGTACAAGGTTTCAACAAAATAAACTCAATTAAAATCTTCAAGTACTAAAAATAACTTCTAAAATTTTAGAACAGGGTAAGAAAATGCTAGTTACTATGCTACATGTAATTATCATTCATGGATTGTAACTAATGAATCTCTATGCTACAGTGAGACCTAAATCAACTAATTAATAAGAATGTAAATGAGTGACTTCAATTCAGATATTACAACATAGCATACTAGAACTATAATTCAAAAAATATAATTCAGAATCCAACTAACAATGTAAGCTAGTGTGGATGTTGTAGTAACTCAAGTAGACCTTGTTTGAGCTATTGTATTTCATAGTATCTCCTTTCGCTTACTAACTCAATAAATCATGCAACAAAAATATTCTTGTTTATTGTAATCTAACATACACAAAACTTAGAACACAATATAACTAATCTAATATTTCATCTAGTTTCATGCAAAAATCTAGCCACTGGTCTCTCACAAGAGTATTTGTCAAAGTCCTATTATTCAAAAACTATAAACAAACTAAGAGAAACTATCAAATCTTCCAAGAAAACAAGAAGAGGACCAAGTCTTTAACTTAACAAAAATATAAAAGAAGGTGGAAGTAGAATTGTTGGAATCCAATAAGGACTCTACAACAATCAAGAAGACCAGTATAACATAAATGTGTTCAACATGATAGTCTTCATTATAACTATCATCCCTTGTTAGAACAAAGTTCTTCTTCCTCGGTTTATTGAAAAGATGGAGTGACACATGGATATCCATGTGTTCACATCCTCAAAGCATTGATTGCATCTTATTCTAGAAATTTGCACATAATGTAGTTGATTGACTCCTTTGTTGTGGGGTTGAAAATTTCTTCACTTTAGGGGTTAGTTTTATTCCATAAGGAATTTTTCATTATTATCAACTATCTTTAATCATAAAATTATATCAAATATTTATAGACATTCAAAATTCATACACCCATTCATTAATATAATATATCATCCTTATATTCTTTGAAATAATTTAAGTATATGAAAATGGTTTGAAAATGTATTTTGAAGTTTAGCATAAATGAGATAAAAACATGAAACTAAAGCAAGGGACTATACCATCCTTCCACCATAATTTTCTGTCCAAACCAAACTATCTTGAGCACCATCTCCTAAGAGGGAGGACCCTTCATCTTCTCTCCAATCTCCACCAGTATTGTCCAAAAGGAGAAGTGGGTAACAACCCCCATTCTTCCTATCCAGAATATAATTGAGTTTCAAATTGCAACCCTTGGATGGGGAGATGGATTGTAATTGCCTCCATTAATGAGGGTATTTTTCCTCTTAATATTGAAGAGGGAAACATGCACTTGGAAAACCCCTCAATTTTGTCATCCCATCCTCTCCTCAAAATTCTTCATTCTTGATTATGAAGACTTTTTAGGGGTCAAATCATGTCCTAGGGGCACTATTGTATGCCCACTTAACCCCTACCATTAGGTTATAGACCCTAGGGGGTCTATTTTTGCATCCCAACCAAGGAAATTGATCAACTCTCTTTAAAGGCCTATTTAAGGATCCATCTGAGTTTCAAACTTAGATAGGGGTTCCTACACCCTAACCCCACTTGCACCTTAGATGAATCTTAATTAAATACCCTCACAAAACAAAAATAAATTATCCATTTAATAATAACCCTCACAACCTTAGTCTACCAACACATTAACTCTATATATTTCTAAGCCCTAATAGGTCAAATTAATAACCATAAGAAGATGTCTTTCAATTTTCTCTTAATGGTTTTCCCTTCTCGTACTGGCACCCTTACTTTCCTACACATTACCAATGCAATCATAACCAAAAATATTATATCACATTAATTTTTTAGCTAAATACCCTAGGATTTAAATGTACGACAATTCCATGTAAAATTTTAATTTGTATTCCATAATTTATGAGTGCCTAACGCCTTCATGGTAGTGACAATAAAACAAAATGTTAGAATGAAATGCAAGAATATTGTCACACAATCACACTATTTATTGTCCACAATACATCTTAGTATCTATTTAGGAAAAAGAAATAGAGTTGTACTAATCACATGCAAAGCAGGGTCTTACAATAAGAATGCTATGTTTGTTTCTTTCTAGCATCCTAAAGAAGATGGATATAATCATGGTAATTCCATATTAAGGTAAATTAATTTCATATTTGCATATAAGTTTCATATTTTCATGTTGCAATAGTCCAAGCCTTGTATCTCATCCATTGAAGTCATATTTGGATAGAGATTGATTTTCCTAACAAATGGTATTAGAACCTATATATTTCTCATCACCCTATTAACAATTAGCTTAGAGAAGATTTTGTAAACCATATTATAGAGTTTGATAGGTCTATATTCCATCATTGAAGTGACCTCTTTCATTCTAGGGACAAGCATAATAAAAGTAGAATTAAATTATTTCAAAATCTTAACTGACGTGAAAAAATCTCTCTCAACTCTTAGAAGATCATGTCAAACAATCTCCTAGAAGTCTTAGAAAAATGAATGGGGAAAGCCATCTGCTCATGAGGCTTTGAAAAGAAAAAAATAAAAGACAAATCTTTGACTTCCTCTAGAGATATATCCTTAATCGTATCAAAATTTTCTCTTTCCCTAAGCACACTAGTATAACTTCCAAAATTTCATTAAGTCCTCTTAAATCTTCGTTATTGTTAGCATAAGTCTCTTTGAAAAAGAAACATCAACTTCAATAATATCCTCCTTAGAGCTTAAAAAATATCCATCCTAAAGGTTCAAACTTCTAATGGCATTCATCCTTCTATGCTTTAGGGTATATTGGTGGTAGGATCTAGTGTTCTTATCACCTTCAAACAACCATTGAATCCTAAATTTTTTCTTTCAAAAACTCTCCACTCCTCTCATAACTATATTTCATTCTTTTCTTAACTCTTTCTCTTTAGTAAAATTTTCTAAATCATTGTCTCCTTTATCCATTCTATCTTGAATATCTTTAAGCTCTTTTGCAATTTATTCTTTCTTATTAAATATATTTCCAAAAGATAATATATTCCATCCTTATACTCTTTCTTTCACCATCTTAATTAGTTTGAGCAAGAAAAAACATTGGAGTGCCTTGTATATAAGTATTCCACCAACTTGCAACTAGTGCTTGAAAAAATTGGGTGAGAGACCCACATTATTTCATACCTAAAAGAAAAGGGGCCTTCCCTTGAGGCATCTTTATACTACAAAATAAGTGTATTATGATCATATCCCATTCTAGGTTGAGCCTACAAAAATAAATTAGGAAGCATATTTCATCAATTCGAGATCAAGAATTTGTCCAATTTGACTTGAATTAAACCACTTCCATATCTTTTATTTGATCAAGTGAAATATGCACCTTGATGTTCAACATCAAGAAGCCCGTTAAGAGAAATAAAGTTAGCAAAGTCAACCATACTTTCTAAATAATCACCTACCCCACCCATCTTTTTTGAAGGGAATCATGGAGTATTTAAATCCCCCCATAACTTCCATTTATCCTTCAATTGAATCCTTATCAAATTAGATATTTTTTCTAATAAATGTTTCCTAGTAGGATTAGAGATAGGGGGGAACATATTGATAAGGTTCCAATTTTCATTATTAATCAAATATGAGAAGGACACCATTAAAATGTTCTTGAAATGATTCACCTTTCTTCCCACAATTCTAAGAGGATTCTAAAGAGTTGTAATTTCCCTAGAATAACCTTCAACAAGGCTGTTGTAAAACTCAACAGTAGGCCATATTTTACTAGAAATATGAGAAAAAATGCTTCATCCATCTTAACATCTTGCATGAGAAGGAGATCAACCTTATTGTCAATAATACAACTCTTGAAAATATGTTGTTTATAAGGACTACTCATTCACTTAATATTCTAGTAAACATATGCATCAAAATAGAACAAAGAAAAAGTAACAACAATCCTAGCATTAGTTGAAAAATACAACTAATCAAAAAATGAGGGTCATCCCCATTCTATTTCCAAGTCATCATTTCTTTGATTTCTTAGACCTTGAAAGATTTTCTTGGGTCCTCTACTTCCCCCAAGCCACTTCTCTAGTAGTCTCCATAGATATCATTTCCCTTTCTGAAGGCCTTCCTTGTTTAATATCTCCTCCCACATCTGGCTTTTTATTTTTCCTCCACTTTCCACTTACATGAGTCACTTTCTCTTCATTTTTATTTTCTAGAGTAACCCCACTTTGGGAAGGGATATATAATTAGCACCAAAACCTAGTAGAGAAATAGAATCTTCCAAATTCAAGCTGCAAACCACATCTTCCTTATTCTTGTCCACTTGATTATCATCCCTAACCATTTGGGACTTCAATGAACCTTCTTGTTTCTTTCTAATGCTATCCTTTGTTGAGATCAAATTTTTATTAAGAAGTCCTTTATTTTCTACTTGAGTATCTCTCACTATCTCCCCTTCTTCCAACTCCTTTAAAAGTAAGGTTTTTCCTTCTAATTTATTCTATTCATTAACTCTTTCTTATTCTTCCAACTTTTGTTCCCTTTCAACTTCTTTCAACTAACATTCTTTCTGTTCTACACATTCTTTTCATTGTATTGTTATTTTTTGCATACTCGACTGTTGTTTGTTCTTATTGACCTAAAAAATCTCAAGTGGTCCTAAAGAGGGTTCAATCTCCTTTAAACCATTTTCCTAGGTAGAAATATCATTAGCCACCTCGACAACTTTATCTAGGATTTTTAATAAAGAAATTGTTCATTTAAGGTAGTTTTATTGGTTGGATTTATCTTCTTGGACATAGGTATCCTACATTTATTCCTAAGATGACCATATTGATTGAAGTTTTAGTAGAAGAGTCTCACATTTTCATAAACTATGGGTTGGACCCAATTTTCATATTTTGACTTCTAGGTTATATGTGCATATGAAGAACAATATGTATAACCACATTCACATGCATTCTAGCAAAAGCCAATCCAAACTTCTGTTGGTAACCTTATCAATAACTAGCAGATAGACAAAGGAGTTTTCTATGCTTTAAAAATCTTAATAGCTCAAAAATTCCAAAGGTAGGCCAAACTATTGCACATATATTTGTCGTTGCACCAAAAGATTGACCTGTTGATGCTCAATACAATCACTAAAGTTAATTGAATCTACAAGATGTGGTTAAGCCATGCCACAAACCCAAGCGTTGTGCTACAAGGAGACCAAGGGTGCACACCTTACAACAACCCCCCCAATGCAAGTGAGGGGTTCAAACTAGTGACCCAAGCTTTGATACCAATTGTTGCACATATGGTTGCCATTGCACCAAAAGGTCAACCTATTAATGCCCGATACAACTGCCAGAGTTGATGAATCCACTAGAGATGGTTAATCCATGCCACAAACCCAAGTGCTACACAACACAAGGAGACTAAGGGTGCACACCATACAACACAAAAAACTTGATCCAAGTGGGAGCAACTAAATCAAGATTTGTAGAAGGATCAAATCTAGGTTTCCATTTACATAAAGAAAGAGTATTTCTAAAACCCTTGTTGAACAACCAAGGGCCTTCCATGAATTTTTTTAATATGTCTTCTTTATTAACAAATCAAAATAGAAATAGACCATTTGTAATAACACTTATATTAACACTTCCTTTCAAATTCCACACTTACGAACCTTATCAATATTTGACCTAAAGGATAGAAACTTACTTACAAGTTAGTTATCCATACCTAAAATCATCTCATCTAATAGATCATTTCACACATTGACAAGTCCTTCTGAATGGGTCACCAAAGGATAAAATCTTTGCATAAATTTTGGAGTCCTTGCCCCCATAAGTTTTTCCACCCATCTCAAAGGGTCTTCATTATAAAAAAATATGTTGTTTTCTTCGTAATGGTTGTAGAAAAGGAAGGCCCTAGATGCATTTTAGAAACATCATTAAATGAGAGATCTCAAAAAATAATTTTCAATTTAAAAATTAACCAAAGATTTTAACATCATTCTAATGATTGTCATTTTTAAATCCATGACTATCAACTTCATTTTTTTAGCTTTGAAGGGTAATGATTTTCACTTTAGCAAAATAATATATTGTTCATAAATAAGAAAATAATTTGTCATGACTTACTATTGTTTAATAGTACTTTAGAAAGGAAAATACTAAGATTGCAATCAATAGATTTATTCAAATTGAGAGATTGGATTCAAATGTTGCATTGAGACGTGGTGATATTGAAATTGTAGTAATAAATTATCTCTCCATTGATATCAAACATATGACTTACATGCTCAAGTATGATTCAACCCTTGGATGAATATAATTTATTTTAAAAGACAATTTAATAATTAAATCAACATGCATAGCACCTGGTAGATAATTGATCATGGAATTTACTAAAACCTAGTAAATTCACTTTATCAATTACCGAGTGCATTCTAGTTATCCATTATAACTACGAGTGCCCAAATTTTTACTAGAGACCAATATTCTTAGCCATTCATTGGGATTGGCCACTATGCATTGCATGTTTGTCCTCCCACTAACTGCCAATTGAATCAAAAGTGATAAGATTTTGATAGTAAAAATATGATCTTTTTTTGAAGCCAAACTCTACAAATTTTTTAACTTGTAGCAGACTAATAGAGTTTATTTAATCTTGCAACAAATGATGCCATTTGACATCATAAATTGAGAGACACCAGTGGTGTGGTATCCAACAATGAAGCATAACTAAAAGATATATCCAAAAATGACTATTAGAAAAACTTTTCTATATTCTCTATTTTCATGTAACTTTTCAAGTTAGTAATCATTTGATATGTATTCAACTGAAGTGAGACACCCATATAGGATAAGAAGCAACCAACTACCTTCTAAAGATAGACCAAGAAATCCCCTATCCTAATCATTTTTTTCCTTTACTTGAAGCCTATGGTAAGTTTTGTATTTATATTAACCAAGATATGGTCTTGTATAGGCATGAATTTGTACCTCTTATGCAAATTCCCCTCTCATACTTCCTCAAGTTAGAAAATAAAATTTGAAGGAAAAATTCCACATCAACCCACTGCCTTCATTCCACTTGGCATCTATTTTTTGCATTGGTAGAAGAATAATTGTTGGGGATGCCCCTACGACACACAAACGTCTGTACAATGTGCTTACATCCCTGATGGATTCTCATGTCTGAAGCTGGCAAAGGCATTACACTTCCTATTGGGAATAGTTTGTAATATCCTTCTTCGACCAACTGACCCAAAAATGCCTTATTCTTGCTCATTCTTCCTTCAAATTGGTTTATCCTTCATTCATTTCATCTCTCTAGCATCTTCTACACATCCTCTTGAGATCTCTAATCATTCTAGCATTCATTTTCACTCTCAAGTAGCACTTTGCACTCCATGAAAACAACAAAAATACTCCATCAACTTCGTAGAGCAAGTGTGGAGAAAACCATTGTAGCAGGGGCTTGAGTCCTCTTTTTCTTCTCCATTAGCTAGTGACCTCTTGGTGGAGGTGGCAAGCATTTTCACTCCTCTCCTCTATGATTTGGTTGAGTAGCATATTATTGTTTTGTAGTGTTTATTGTGTTCTCTACTTTCTTTCCTCTTTTATCATACATTTCTATATCATTGCTATCTTGGTTGTTTGTGGAGGTGGAAACACCAAAATGAGGATTTGACTAAGGCAAACCCCTATACAGCCCCAAAAATTTCCCCTCTTTTGTTTGTGTAGGTGGATGTACGTTTGGAGCTAGCTGGAAAATAGGCTCTTTTGTGAGGTTATCTTTGTCACCTTAGCTTTAATATATCTACATTATCACATTTGTTTGTATTTCTCTTCATAGTTTTGTTTTGCTCCCTTAAAAACCAAAAAGCTAGGATGTCAACTTATTTTCTGGTAGTTCTTACTATATTTTTGGTCCTCTGGTCATATGGATGCTAGCATACCTGAGAGATGCCAGAATGTTGTGCTATCATCCCAAAACTGTGCTTTCATCCTCAGACAAAGAGCTACCTAAGATACAGTGTTGAACCCAAAAACTGGCTCGCCTAGCCCCATTCTAGATTTTGGGTCTACAGAGTGATTGTAGGACCTTATAGTCCTCATCATTCTTGTCCCTCATTTCAAAACACCCCTTTAGAGTGAGGTAAGTTAGGGCAGCCTTCTACTTTTGGCTCTCCATGACCTTGGGCCTTGAACGTGGTTGGTCCCCCCCTCTTACATTTTTGGTGAATCCGATGTGAACCATTTTGGTTTTGTTTGGAAATACTAAAAGATCCTTTCCTCATATCCTAGGAGTGTTGTAGGTGTGAGCATTATGAGGCTCCTTGCCTCGCAACCCAACCTATGACTCCTAGTAGACATAGTTGGAAGGTTCTGAAAGTGTCATGTAACGAAACCTCAATTGGGTCATTGTTCTTCTTTGCAACCTTTCAAGGGTCCCAAGAGAGTGTCATTCATTGCATGTGATGGCCTCTTTCTTGCATCAACCTATCTCCTCTACACAACATGTGAGTAGTGGTACTGGTAAAACCTTCACTTCATGGGATCTGCCACTATATTTTAATAGGGAACCATCTCCTCTCTACATCTCTGCGCGAATCAACAAAAACATCATAGCAGGTATTCTCGTTGATTCGACGTCTCAAGTAACCATCATAACTGAGGAGATCATGCCAATAAAATTTTTGCATAAATATGGGTATGATGCACCTATGAGCACCATTTGCACACATGACAAAATTTTCATACCTCCTTTGGGTAGTATTGTTTTGTCAGTTTTGGTTGGACCTAAATCCATGAAGCTTCTATTTGAAATAATCCCTAGATCTGAACTCTTTAGAGTAAAGCTGGGTATCCCTTGGTTAGTAGCTATGAATGTTGTACCCTTATTTATGCATAAATTTCTAAAATTTATCCATGAGGGTTCCGTGCATATAATTTAGGACACTAGTTATACACTACCAATTGCCTATGGTAGCTACTCACTAGATTACTCTTGGATTGCACTTGTTGGTCCTCTTCCACCTGGGGTGACAGACTATCACGGTCGGGATGCTCCGGTGGATATCACTGCTCTTCCGGAACAGTAAAGTGAACGTTTGGATCTCCTCAGAATCAGGCGGTCAGGATCATCCATCCAGTTGTTTAACTGATCTTCTCTTCCGCCCTTTCCTCCGGATCTGCGTTCAGGAATCTGATTCTCAAACCGGATCCGGCTGAAACACATTTGAGCTTCCTATTTTGCCCACGGAGCCTAGGCTAGTTCGGTATAGCAAGAAGAAAGTCCCCCATGAGGAATCCTTTATGTCTCAGCCTTCACACCCTCCTACCATTTCTACTCCAAAATAAATAAATAGGAAGAGGCCCGCTAGCAAGGCACTTGAGTTGAATCCCCCATTGTTTCCCAACCTGCTCCTCCTGCTCTCATTTAGGAATCTATTCCTCTGTCGAAAATGACTATAGTGGACACTCCCATGATTGAGCAGGATCCTTTTGTTCCTTTGCAGCCTTTGGCCTCTAGTTCAAAAAGTCATAGAAACTACCTTGCACACAAGCGCAAGCATTGATGAAAGGCTCTCATGGTTGAGCAGGCCACCTTACAGAGGAAGGAAGAGGAGATGACCACCCCTGTATTAGGGCCTCCTTTTGTATCCTCCTCTCTCCTCCCTTTTGCTTCCATTTAATCTAGCTCTGCATCACTTATGGCTTCTATTGTGAGTACGAATGCACCTCACCCTAAAAAGGTGTAGGTGTTCATCACTCCTTTGGTGGAGCTGCCTTTGTTGATGTCCCTTTTGGATGTCTCGCCTTTCCCAAAACCTGTAGATATGATGAACAATTTGGTGGTATCTACTATGGTTTTCTCTTCCTCCTCTTCCTCCACACCTCTTGCATCATCTGTGGGGAGTTCATGTCCCCTAATAGAGTAGAAGGTGGAGAGTTTTCCTTCCAACAACAATGGATGTAAGAAGAGCCCACCTTCTCCAAAAGGTGGTCCTATACTGACTTGTTCTATCCTAGTAATCAAACCAATCCTAGCTTCACCTAAGTTTGTCATTGATCCTAAATTAATAGGTGAGCCTAGTAGTGAATTTTGGGTGTAGCCTTCTCTGTCCATTGAGGTAAAACATGGTACTCCTATAAAGTGCATGTTTAATTCTCTGGATGAAGTTATGGCCTTGTCAACAATATTAGAAAAATCGCTAACCTTAGCTCTAAAAGAGCTTGGTGGAGAGGACCTTACGGAGCCCTCTTCCTTAGCCCTTGTTGTGGGAGGTTCAGATGCTCCTCCTCTTAACATTCCACCATTGCAGGCCCATCCTCCTTCCATCTATGATGATCTATCGAGTGGGAAGCGGACGACCTCTTGGTCGACCAGTGTTAGGGGGAGGCCCCTTCTTTATCTTTAGGTTAGATGTGTGTGTGTGTGTCTTGTGATGTGTTCCCCCATAATCATGCTATGCATTCCTAGATGACCCTTGTCACCCTTGTTGGTACTTGGATACAAGCATGATTTTTGTGTCATAAACCTTCTTCTATTTGTATCATCATTCTTCCATGTTTGTGATTGACTTTCGATAAATTGGGGAAGGGGAAAAGTGTTGGGGGCATTTAGGATTCCTTTCCATGTTGACCTAATTTTATTTTTTTTACTTTTTCTTCTCATGCATTCTTCACATGGTTTGATATAGTATGGGGTTGATGATAGTTCATTTTATATACTATTATTACACTTATATATATATATTTATGAGCTATTCTAACCCTGAAATATCATATCACCCCTGTGCCCTTTATGTTTATCTCTTTTTCACTCTTTTCTTATCTTTCTCTCCTCTTGGCTTGAGTTGTCCCTTTCATGTGTGACAACACCACTTCTATAACATTTTGATTTTTAGAAAATGCATTCGTGGTTAATGAATCTTTTCTCGAGAATCTTCACAAACTTCTTTTCAAAGAATCACATTCTCGACTTGAAACCCTAACGAAACGTGTTTCCTTCATCATGGGTTTGTAAAGAAAGAACTTGAGAACCTCCCATTAGAGGTGGGAGCAACTTTGACCTTCCCCTTGTGTGGGAGCATTTTCTTCCTTTCAAATTCCTTGATGAAGTGAACATCTTTCAAAAGGATTCATTGATGATGAATTGATCCGAGAAAGAAGCATCTCTTTCTTGCTTTCAAACAACGTGTCCCTTGAGTGGACCCCTTTCTTCACATTGCGTTCCCAAGGGGCCCCTTTGAAAATTTTCCAATTGTTGACAGTCTGCACGACTTTCTGCTTACTTACCTACATGGCTACTTTCTGACATGTTCTGTTTGTGGGTAGACATGTCACTTTGTAGGTGCGCTTGTGAAACTACTTTCTAACTCTGTGGAGTCCACTTTCCTTGGGTTTTCTCCATGTGAGAGATCTTGGGGGATACCTCCTTGTAGGTCTATAGGTTTGTAGGGCACTTCTTTTGAGCTTATTCCATGCGAGAGATCTTGGGGTTTGCTCCCCTGCTGGTCTATAGGTCTGTAGGGTGCCTTCTTTAGGTATCCTTCATGTGAGAGATCTTGAAGGACACCTCCCTTGTAGGTTTGTGGGTCTATAAGGCACTTTCTTAGCTTCCTCCATGTGAGAGATCTTGGGGAATGCCTCCTTGGAGATCTACGGGTCTGTAAGGTGCTTTTCTGGCTTTCCTTCATGTGAAAGATCTTGGAGGATACCTTCCTAGTAGGTCTGTGGGCCTCTGAGGCACTTGCTACTTTGAGATTCCTTCATGTGAGAGATCTAGGGGGTTGCCTCCTTGTAGGTCTACGGGCCTGTAAGATGCTTTCATTCTTTAGCTTCATAGTTCTATGGGGCTATGAGGTCCTTTGCTTTCCCTGCACTTTCAAGCTCACTAGATTGCAATCTACTTCCTCAATAGTTTAGGTATACATTTCTAACCATATTCACTTGTCGATCTACTTTACCGAAGCACTCATCAATATTCGTGCCTGCTAAAGTGGGGGGAAAATGTATAGGCATGAATTTGGACCTATTACATAAATTCCCCTCTTACACTTCCTCACCTTAGAAAATAAAATCCAAAGGAAAAATTCCACATCAACCCGCTACCTTCATTCCACTTGGCATCTATTTTTTGCATTGGTACAAGAATAACTATCGGGGATTCCCATGTGGTGTGTAGATTTTTGCATAACATGCTTATGTCCCTGATAGATTACTGTGTTTGAAGTTGGTAGAGGCATTACACTTCCTATTGGGAATGGTTTGTAACGTTCGTTTTCAACCAACCAACTTAAAAATGCCTTATTCTTGCTCATTCTTCCTGCAAATTAGTCTATTCTTCATTCATTTCATCACTCTAGCATCTTCTACACATCCTCTTGCAATATTTGAGTATTCTAGCATTCATTTTCACTCTCAAGCAACACTTTGGCACTCCATAGCAACAACAACACTCCATCAACTTTGTAGAGCAAGTGTAGAACAAACCATTGCAGTAGGGGCTTGAGTCCTCTTTTTCTCCTCCGTTATCTAGTGAGCTCTTGGTGGAGGTGGTAAGCATTTTCACTCCTCTCCTCTACAATTTGGTTGAGTATCACTTTATTGTTTTGTAGTGTTTATTGTGTTCTCTACTTTCTTTCCTCCTTTATCATACATTTCTATATCGTTGTTATCTTGGCTGCCCATGGAGGTGGAAACACCAAAATGGGGGTTTGAGTGAGGTATACCCCTATACAACCCCAACAAATTTCTCCTCTATCATGTGTGTAGGTGGACATACATTTGGAGCTAGCTAGCGAATAAGCTCTTTTGTAAGGTTATCTTTGTCACCTTAGCGTTAATATATCTACTTTATTATATTCATTTGTATTTCTCTTCATAGTTCTGTTTTGTTCCCTTAAAAACCAATAGCTGGGTTGTCAGCTCATTTTCTGGTAGTTCTTACTATATTTTTAGTCCTTTGGTCATACAGATGCTAGTGCACTTGAGGGACACCAACACACTATGTTTTCGTTCTGGAACCGCGCTTTCATCCTTAGACAAAGAGCTACTCGAGGTACATTGTTGAACCCAAAAACTAGCTCACCTAGCCCCATTCTAGATTTTGGGTCTGTAGAGTGATTATAGGACCTTATAGTCTTCATCATTCTTGTCCCTCATTTCAAAACACCCCTTTAGAGTGAGGTAAGTTAGGGCAGCCTTTCACTCTTGGCTCTCCATGACCTAGGGCCTTGAACATGGTTGGTCCCCCTCTCTTAAAAATCTAAACAATATCGATCCACATATAAGACACCTGTGAATTCAGGAAGATCAATCAATCTTTTACTCCCTAGTAATGTGATAAGAAATGAATCTGATTCATTGGTTTTCTCTAAACTTGGCATCAAGGTGGTCAAAACAAGGTCCTCTTCATGGATTCCAATTAATTGATAGAATTGATGAGTACAGACTATGCCAGTATTTGAATATGACTTTGGAGTACTCGATCTGTAGTTGTTTCCAGTCTTGTCAAGCAGCTAACATGTCACTCCAGTGAAATACTTTGACATATATTTACATAATTTTTAAATGTTTTAAATGTTTTTTATATTTACATATTTACTCAATCATTTTGAAAGACCGAATTCTCACTTGCATCTTATACCATAAAAAAATTCAGCATTCTTGAAAGGTTTCTATTTTCTTTTAAGATTATTGAAATTCTATCATAATAGAAAAATTTGAATTATTTAGATTATGAAATATAATACTCAAAAAATAAGCATCATTCATTACCAGATTGTGTTCATACACTTGAAACTCTCTAGAATGAAATCTAACCTTGTTGGAATGAATAATGCTTAAATAATGTTATATAACTATCTAAGAAGGTGAAAATACATTCCAAGTTTTCTAAAATGAATATGCACCTTTCACAAATCTAAAAAAAATATCATTGTTAACCTAGTCCGCACATGACGGTACAAATAATTTAAGAAAAATAAGTAAATAAATTGAATTTACACAAAGAAAATGATTAGCATAACCTAATTGGATGTTATACTATTTATACATTAGGATATTATGATACTAATCATTATAAATAAAATATAAAATAAATAAAATGAGGATCATACAAACATACATTTTACACAATACACAAGATATACATGAGAAAAATCCTTTTAAGTAAAAAACTCCCATAAAACATCATTATATTATAAAACACTTATAGAATGGTCTATCAATCTACATAGACCAAACCTAGGGAACCACTTCTCTTTACTTCCACATGACCAACAATACCTCATGTGAATAGTGATAGAATTTACTATAGATCTCTAGATTCTCACCCTCTCAAATGAGATCAAATCTCCTTAAATATAGGAGAAAGGGTGATAAAATATATAAAGAGGTATTATTCACACATATTTAATGCAATGATTCATAAATAATTATAATAATATTAAATGATATATTTTGTATAACATAAGGTTTTGGGTATATGCAAAAAGATGTGACACAAAAAAGAGGCCACTTTCTTTTTTATGCTCGAATTGAGAATTTGGAAAGCACAAAATTTGATGCTCACCAAATGTGAATGATGTTATTATTTTTATCCTCCTCTCACTCTCTCTCTCCTTCCCTCCTTGCCCCATCTTTCTATCTCTCCTCTCCATCTCTCTATCTATCTCTCTCTCTCTCCCTCTTCTTCCCTCTCTAATTATCTTTATCTCCCCTCTCTTCTCTACCTACCTCTCCCTCCATCACTCCCTACCTCTCTCTCTCTCTCATTCCTTATCTACTTATCTAAATATCTCCCCTCTCTCTTCCCTCTTCTCTCTCTACCTCTCTCTCTCTCCCTCCCCCTCTTCTATCTCTCCTCTCCCTCTCTCTACCTACCCTCCCTCTCTCTCTTTGTTTCTCTCTATTTCACATCTCTCTCACCTCTCTCCCTCCCTCCCTACCTCTCCCTCCCTCTCTCCTTCCCTATCTACTTCTCTCTATCTCCCTCTCCCTCTCTCTACTTACCCCCTCTCTCTCTCTTTGTTTATCTCTCTCACCTCTCTCTCTTTCTATCCCCACCTCTCTCTCCATCTCTCCATCCCTCTCCACTTCTCTCTATCTCCCCTCTCCATATCTCTACCTACCTATCCTTCTATAACTCCCTACCACTCTCTCTACCGACCTCTCCCTTTATCACTCCCTACCTACAATGGCAAAAATTTTTACCCTGTGTAATTTCCCATTGATTTACCTTCATATTAGCCTTACAAGTCTAATAATGCAAAAACTTGTCACTTTTAATCTACTTTTTCCATGTTCCCCTATCGCCTAGCATCGGTGAAAGGAATTCCTTTCAAGGATGTGCACACATTGCGTGGACATCTGTGCACTATGCTAATGTCCTTACAAGATTCCTATATCAGAAAATGGTAAGGACGTTATGATTCTCTTTCACCTACAAGCATAATGTCCCCTATCGAATATTGACCACCTTGAACAACTATTTGCCTCTAAAAATTCCATTTGAACTGCATTCTTTCATTTTATCAACTCTCTTGGAAACTTCTTTCACTCTCTCAAGCTCTCTATTCTTTCTATCACTCATTCTCAGTCTCTATCTCACTTCATACTTCACTTTCTTGCTTTTTATCTTCATTTTTACACCATATTCTTACTCCAATGCCATTTTTACTATAAGTTCTTGAAGTTCTATTCCATTAGCGTAGTGATCTCAATGTTCTTCTCCTTTCTCTATCAAATTTTGAGAACTTGTAGAAAGGGAGCAGATATTGTGTCTATTTGCTTACTTGTATTATTATTCTTGTAGAGTAGCATTTAGATTGTTATTTCTCTCTACTTCTTTATCATTTTTCTAAAATATTGTAGTCTATTGGATTTCCATTGAGGTGGGAACACTGAAATGGGGGTTCGACTAAGGAAAACCTCAAAACATAGCCCTGACATTTTTCTTGTTACTATGTGTAGGTGTTATTCATTTTCTTGGAGATAGCTAGAGAATTGGACCTTGAAAAAGTTAGAATTCTTCTTCTTTCTTTATCATTTTGTTATTAGAGTAGCTTTCATAGTATTCTTCTTGTTGTACTTTGCATTTTTGTACATTTTTGTCAAACTGTAAAACCAAAACATTCGGGTTGTTAGTAGACCCTATGTGATTTTGGCTACTACTTGACCCTTTGTCCATATAGGATGCCAACATGTCTTTGAGACTCCAATGTGGAACAATAAAGTTTGGCCCTTGCATTGTCATCCTTTGGTAGAGAGTTGTCTAGTTTGTAGTCCAGGACCTCTGTGTAGGCTCACTTAGTTCTAGAAAACATCTATCATAAGCAGAAGGGAAATAGAGTCATGTTTTCCCTTCTTTTTCAATTTGTCCCTTCCCTTTCAACTTATTAGGTAGTTTGAGGTGGTTTAGGGCAGTTCACTTCCTTACGCTCTTCTATGACCTAAGAGTCTTAGGGGTAGCAAATCCCCCTTTTCTATGCTACTTCTCTCTCTCCCTCTGTCCTCCGTTCCCTCTCTTTATATCTCTCCTCTCCCTCTTTACCTACCCCTCTATCTCTCCTTCTCACCCCTCTCTCCTTCCCTCTCTACTCTCTATCTCCCCTCTCTATTTCTCTGTCTCTCTCTATCTCTCTCTGTCTCTTTGTGTCACTCTATCACTCTCTCATTCTCTCCTTCCCTTTCTACTTGTCTCTATCTCACCACACTCTCTCTCTACTTCTATCTATCTCACCTATCCCTCTTTACCTCTCCCTCCCTCCCCTCTCTCTCTCACCTATCTCACCTCTCTCTCCCTCCCTCATTACCTCTCCCTCCCTCTCTATTTCCATCTCTACTCTCTATCTCCCCTCTCCCTCTCTCTACCTACCTCTCTTTGTTGCTCTCTCTCTATCATCTCTCTCTCCCCATCCCTACCTCTCCCTCCATCTCTCCTTCCCTACCACTCTCTCTACCTACCTCTCTACCTCTATCTCCCTTATCCCTCTCTCTACCTACCTCTCCCTCCATTAGTCCCTACCACTCTCTCTTCTCTCTTTCTCTCCCTTCCTCCCTCCCTCCCCCTCTTTCTATCTCTCATCTTCATCTCTATACCCACCCCTTCCCCCCTCTCTCTGTCATTTGGCTATAGCATTCTAAAAAATGTACTTTCATTTGGCTAGCACCAAATTTGGCACTCATCAAATGATTTCCATTGGAAAATACCAACCCTTTGGGTTGGATTTTCCTTGGGCATCCAACCCAAAAGGGTTGGACAACCATATCATGCCAAAGACATGATTTTGAAAAGGTAAAAACTTTACACTTTTTTGGTTGTTCTCTCCATCAAGTTTGCACATGTTTCAATGGAAATTTATAAAAAATACCATGATGATATTAAGCTCTCTCTTAGCTATCTAACCATATAATTTTTTCATATTTTGATTATGTTAAGGTTTTCATCTTTAATTTCTTTTGTTAGTATATCCATTTTTTGTCAAAAAACATGTGGTATTTTGAGTATAGTTTTTTACTCGTTCATCAAATTTTGAAACAAATTAATTTTTTATAAACTAGACTCCATTCTACACATATTGAAAAAATAATATTTTAATATTATTTTTCAAAAAATTTAGAGGGGGAGCACGCTCAAATTTCTATTTTTCAGGATGTGTCCACTTCAAAAATTAGTAAACAAATCATATATTCATTAAAAAATTAGCCAAAAAACTTGGCATAAACTACATGGTGTTAGCTAATTTCTCACCAAAGTGAATTTTGAAATTCTAAAAAAAAGTTAACATTTGGGAAGCACACTAGATGTTATGTTACATTTTTTTTTTAAAAGGACCACTTTGTGTGCTGCCCCTTTTTGAAACCCTTAATACTTGTCGTTTTTAAAAAAAATAGTAGTTTAGAATTTAGACTACAACTCTTGTTCTTGTTGCATCTTCAAAATTTGTGTGTAACTATTTTCATTTTCTTGTCAAATATCAAACTTTATTGATTTTAGAAAAAAAAGTGGCATCTTAAGACTCCCTTTTTGTATCACATCTTGGTACACTTACCCTTTTATAACCTTATATTAGAACGATATATAAATTTCATAAGGGTATGACCCCTAATAATATGATGTTCTAACATGGAATGACTTTTCTAATGAGGCAATATGTAAGTGCCCAAATTTTGATAGATAGACATTTTATCATCCAATAATGATTCACAACCCAACACATGACCTTATGCAACATGAAATGATAAAAACTTCTCTCTCATAACTAATTTTGAAGTGACAAAACTACTTATTTAGTCCCTAGAGTCCTCTCCATTGTAATTTTATATCAATTTAACAATTTTCTAAGTGTTTTCTTGTTATCCCATCGTCTTGGTTTTTATTTTTTTCTTCAAATGTTGTATTTTCTCATATTTTCTTTTTCCTAGGGTAAACCATGTTCACTCAATAAAAATAATAACCAAAAGGGGAAATTTCAACTTATTATTTTTTTCTTTTCATCATTCTCATCCCTAGTGCTCTTCTCTAATATTCTTTTATCTCTTCTTCAATACATGAGCATGTCTAAGAACCCTATTTTTTTCTTTCCTTTTTGTTGTATAGGAGTCTATGGATAGGTAGGCCTCAATTTTTTCAAAGGTAAAATCCTTCATTTCAACATCTTGAATTTAAGTTTTTGCAAGAAATACATATAGGGTTTTGAGATATTTTAGAAGGAATCTCTCATGGTTTTAAAGGTCATCTCAATAAAAACTCAATATTAAATAAGGATAGGATTATAACACACAAAGAAATTGATTCAAATAAATTAATTTTACTATTTACAACATCTAGTCTCTTCAAGAAACACCAACTAAAAAATCCAAAGCTCTACAAAAACATCATCACATTTTTTCTCACTTTTTCCTCCATATGTCTCTTTCATCGATATAATATTTAACATATCCCATCATGAAGGCTATACTCATGGGAAGGAAAGTAATTTTAAGTTGAAATATGGGTCCTTGAGGACTCTCAAGTTAATAAATAAATCTTGCATACATAGGATCTTCTATACACAAGTGTGAGAGTTCATATTTGATTTAAAATTACTTGGCTTAGTTATTAGAATATATTTATATTAAAGAAACCTTTCTATGCCTTTGAAAAAAATTCATGGCTCTTTGAATTTAGAGTAGATTCAAGATTAATTTCATTTTACAGGATGTATTTTTTATTTGAATTTATTGTAAATTATTTCAAAACAATATTATACTAAATTTTAAAGGTCTCAAATGATTACAAGTCTTCCGATAAGAAACATAAACAACTAAAATATTCAACAATCCAATTGATCATAATATTTTGAAAAAATGGAACATTCCTCTCACAAAAAAATAAATTAACATAACAAAGAAAAAAGAATTTTCAAAAATAATCATTTTTAAATCTAAAGAAAAATTACTTAAATGTACATGTGTGTTGCTCTAACTTTTTGGTGTTCATTATTGAAATAGAAAGTATTTTTATTTTGTTGGTTTCTCACACTAATATCTAAAACGTTAGGAAAATGGAATGAGAGTGTGAAAGAGGGTTTCAATGATGGAATGATCTAAAGCTTTAAACACACTCACACTTCCCCTAGTTCCACTAGAAAAAGAGATCTCCCAAAGGATAGGATTGATTTTCAGCCTTGAGGTGAGTCAACCCTATTAGGAGGTTTGTTGTTTTCACATGACAAAAATGAATGATTGGCACTTTTAGAAGATGAATTAAAATGAAATAATAAAACAAATCATATGAAATAACACTTGAAATGTAGAATATTATGATAACAAAAACAAAAATGATACTTTGCAAGAAGATATGAGAAGGGAAAAATGGTGTGCACTTGGCATAAAAAGTGGGTTCTGAGTTCTATAGCAGGACTAGTTCGCGCTAGGGTGAATGGGTCCTAGTGCAGGGGTCCAAAATATTATTTTGTAGTCCTTAGATCCCAAATCTAAGCTTCTGATTTCTCTAGGTTTTACTATTGAAAAGCCAAAAATAAAATCTATAGGCGAGTTTCTGTGTCTTGACAATAATGTTGACAACTTTGATAACTTTGCAAAATTGCTCCTTTGATTAGTCTTCAATCCTTCTTCACCTATAAATTTTCACACACAAAGAGAGAAGATTTTTTATTATTTTTGGGTGAATGGGGGTTTGCCTTAGTCAAAACCCATGTTGGTAATTAAGCCTTGATAATGAAATGATGACAAATGGAAGGAATTGATGAATGAACAAAGCTTATTACTACTCGCCAAACCCTTAATGGCTTCCCTTAGAGGATTAAAGTCCAACACATCTCTCTAATGTCTGTATATTGCATGAATTGGCTTGATTTCTTACTTGAATGCTTGAAACCTACATGACATGAATGCACATTATTTTGACATGATAATATGATCTTGATTTCTGCTATAGATGACTAATAAGTCTACTCTTCAATGCTCTTGAAATTATTATTGCTCTTATGATCTATTGATAGTGTGTCTTAGATTTGAGTTGATAAAATAACTTTATAGGTTTTTATCTAGTTTTCAAAAAATTAGATTCCACAAGCTAACATTGGAAACTTGAATTTGAATAATTAAAATATTGCCAAAAATATTAAAAATTGGGTCCTAAGACTTAAAGGCAAGGGAAATGGGTCCTAGGACCTAAATCTAGGACACTTAATTTCCAAGACTTGTTTAAATTAATGTTGGAAATTGTTTAAAATATGTTTCCCTTTCAGAAAATGGGAATAATAATGCTTTGGAATATACAATTTGGTCAATTAGAGGCTTAATTAATTCCAATTAATTAAGGGGATGCAAACTCACACTAAAGTAGACAAATAAGTCAAGAGAGGTCTAATTGTACAATTGTTAGAAAGGTAGGATTCTAAAGATCAAGGAGTATGATCAAGACCCCAAGATCTAAGATCCCATGGAAAACCAACAAAGATACAAAGAGACACATGCATACAACAATGAAACAAGATACACAATCATACAATGTCAAAATTAATGCAAAGGGGATGAACTAACAAGTTGTATTATGCCACATCCATTAAACATGCTCACATGGCTCCACTAGCAAGAAAGTTGTGTTATGTTAGGTGGCCATAAAAATATGCTAACAAAGGCTAGTGCAATTTGATATATACTAGGTGAGCCCAAAGGCAATAGGATGAGAAAGACACACTAGGTCTACAAGGTGTGAAATCATAAAAAGGTGGCACATGGGCAAGTCATGCCTAGTTTATAGGCTCCCATATGTCAACCAAACCAAAATTTATACTCCCAAATAACTTTGATAAGGTGCCATACAAAATGGTCACATGTTTCACAAGGCTATAAAGCTGTGTTATACTACACTTATGAAATAAAGGCACCATTAGCAAGAAAGTTGTGTTATTCTTGGTGGATAGGAATTAGTTTAGGATAGTCAAAGGGGTTTTTCTTAGTTCATGAAAGGTCTCACTTTAGGGAACATCACACTTGATATCACCACCAAGAGAGGACTAGCTGGGGGATAAAAGATTCACACCTTAGGAAATGCAAGCCATAGCATTACCACCAAGAGGAATGGCATATACCAAGAAATGTCACACTCTTGAAGGAAATTAAACCCAATGTCACCACCAAGGAGACACATCACCTGAAATAAGAAGACCACACTTTGAATAAGGTCATGTCATTATGCAAGAAATGAGTGGGATGCTAATGTCGTTGACTTTAAAGAAATTGTTAAACACCATGCTATGAGAAATTAATTTAAAGTAGAGAATGACAAAGGAAAATACATGAGAGCTTATTTGGAAATCCCTATGCCAAACATATGTTTCCAAATGAAGCTGCATCATGGAAAGGATGTTTCCCCCCATAAGTAATCCTAAGATAACACATAAGGGATCTATGGATTTAGGGTCAACATATGTATTTGGTACAATGTTATAATAGAGCTTGGAACCGTCATCATTTCCTCAATGACACATATGGAGTGAAAACAAAGGAGAAGCTTTTTGGGTCAACATGGAAGAGACCTAAATGTCTGAATGCCTTGCATCATCCCCAAAAGGAAGGCACGAGACAAATGAAAAGACAATAGTTATGAGATATAGAAGAATGTAGATATAAATAGAAAAATGTCACAAAAGATCCACTTCCTTTGTATCCTTGCACCAACAGAGTGACAAGGGTCATCCAAAGTAGGCTCACAAACATAAATACATGCCAAGTAGTACAATATCAGGAATCACATCATGCACATGCAATTACACAAAGAACATGAATAGACATAAAGCTAGTATGACACATGTGAGCTATCCTAAAGCAAGTCATCCACATCCCAAACTTGGTCATCGTATTTGGAAAGTTGATAACTAGTCAAAGGGGTAACAATGAGTGTTGTAATAGGATAATCACCAAGGTCAACACATGGTGAGTTAGTCTTGTTAGGAGGATCATCATAGTTGTTGTCATCTAAGTTCATGGAAGGGGAAAATAATAAGTTCAGCTCATTATGCACTTCCTCATCAATCTTAACAATTTCATCATCATAATCCAAGTTTATCATAGCAAGATATTTAATGACAATGTCCATAGAGGTTTCATGTTGTTGTTGTGGTGAAGGTGGAGAATCATCATGCTTTGTTTGAGTTAGTATTTGATCTTTGGTTGTTGGTTTGTTCTTTTTTTCTAACTAATGAGCAATAGCATGACGTCTTCACCTATGCTATATAGCATTTTTATTTCTTATTGCACAATTTTCAAGTTCTGATGGTGTAGGAGTAGGTTTATCAACCATTCATTTCTTTTCTTCTTGCAATGGAGGAAAAAAAAGAATTGCTGAAGGTTGGTCAACCACTTTCTCTTTGGGTTTAGACTTGTTTGATCTTATGAGGAACAACAAGAATTGTATGGTTATCTCTTGGTCTCTTATAAGAAATAGGTAGAGGATTTTTCATGGATTTATCTTGGTTACTTGGAAGAGATTTTGGTTCAATCATAGCTTCATCAATGATAGGAGGTTCAATCATGGACTCAAGAATATTACTAAGAAATAAGTTTACATGTGCTTTGCCTTGAACTTTTGGTAAGATTTGAAAAAGAGTTCCTCATGATGCTTAATAGGTTCCATGGGTTTGGGCCAAAATAAATATAATGAAAAATTCCCATGGGAAGACAAAAGATTAAACTGCTATGATGAACAGTAAAGATTTCATTTCCAAATATAAAATTCAAATATTTGTGCACTACCGATGGGATGACATCCATGGAGCATAGGCATGGGTAGCCTAGCTTCACATAGAATTGGTTCGATGATGGGATGATGGAGAATGAGAAATATAATTTTTTTGATTCAACTTTTAATGGGAGAGTGATCAAACCTATCGTAGGGCAAGCAAAACCATTATGTGTTTTGATCCATGCTTTCGATTGCTAATAAGATTCTTGGTAAAGTTCATGCACAAAAAGAATTCCTCACAGATCACATTCTCTACATACACAGGATCAATTAATATCCCATTAGTAGGCTTGTCATTGATTCTTCTGGCAATGTAAGGAGGGCCATCGGGTGCACGCTTGATTGTCATTTTGTGAGAAAACAATGTCAAGAGATAAGTCAGTTTTTCCCTTACAAGGTTGAACATCAATATCGTTGACCATAGTTTGTATTCATCCTCATTATCACTTATGTTATTATCAGTCATATCTTGTATGTTGTCAATATTCATCACATCATTGTTGGTGTAACTAGCTTTAAGAAATTATATGTTATGATTTGGCATTGGATTGGTAAAAATTTGCAATTTTTTGTTGGGTGGGGAAACAAACCTATTTCCTTGATCATTAACACCACCTATCTAGATGTGATTAGAATCAATGAGGTCTTGCACAATATTTTAAGATGCATACATCATTCTGTATTGTGTCCATTTTTCGGTGATAATAGAAAAAAAAAATTGGGTTATGGTTCAGAGGTAAATGCTTAGTGGTATTGAGAGCTCTAATGGGAGATAAGGTAATTAAGATCTTACCCAAAAGTTTTAACATGATAGAATGAAGGGCATCAAGTAACTGGGTAAATTGCCTATTCTTATCCCTAAATTGATATGGATTTTTTGTTTTTATAGCAGCCATTTGAGACTCAATATGTTGATATTTTTGAGGTGGATTTATTTGTATAAAGCCCTTATTTTTTTTCTTGAATGGTTGGAAATGATTATGAGCTATGAATTTAATTTTTTCAATACGATTGGAGGAAGTTTTCACTTCACAATGACTATCTGAATTCTGATAGTCATGGAGAGTTGTGCACAAGTAAGTGAAGGATGGAAATTTAAATATCCCAAGCTTATCTTGAATATTGGTTTTCAAGTTGTCAATGAACATTCTTTGAAGATCGGCATCAAGAATCTTAATATTGATTTGTGAGTAGAGAAATTGATAACGTGTTATGAAATCAATGACCTTTTCATCTTTGTTTTGTTTACATTACATTAAATAAGGAAAGGCCATCTTGGGACCAATGTGCACTTGGAAATGGTTGAGGAAGGCATCAACAAGTTCATTTAATGAATGAATTGAATTATTCAGTAAAGAAAAAAATCATTCCAAGGTTGTTTCTGTCAAGGATTTAGGAAAAATCTTAGCCAAGAGCTTTTCTTCAAACATGAAGTCACTACATAACATGTGTATGTTGAGACATGGTTACTAGGGTCTCCTTTACTACCATATTTCTCAAATCTAGGAATCTCTATGCCTTGTGGAATTTGTGCTCTCAATATCTCCAATGATAATATGTTTCATTTGACATATTGTGAAGGTTTTCCATTTTTATTTTGGTTCAATGCATGGAAATTTGTTGTTGGAGGGATGGAACATTTCACAAAAGTTGATTAAGGACGAAATCATTGGTTGTGTTTTGGGATGAAGGGGAATATGTTGGAGGTGTATATGTGTTGGGAGGACAAGTGAATTGCAAGTTTGTGAGAGGTTATTGGTTAGGAGATATGATGTTTGAATTCAAAAAGCTAAAAGGATTCCCTATGCTAAAAGGATTTATATTTCTATTTGGTTTCCTTGTTGTAGTAATAGTTGAATTAGCGTATGCAAGAATACATGCCACATTTGTAGGGGGAGGAATTTTATTTCCACCTTGAATTTGAAAGTAACCCAAAGTTTTAGCACAATTATTCAATGTAGGAACATGATTATCAACGATGTGAGCTAGGCTATGAAAAATTTCTATTCCTTTTTCATTATCAAACATTTTCCTCATGTTATCTATGATAGGAATCATAGAACCAACAATATACTCAACACTCACAAAGTTTTGTAATATTTCTAAGGCTTCATCCATTTGTTTTAGCTTTTCTTGAGGGATATGAGCAACAAAGGATATTGAAAGTAGTAGGGAGAACGACCCCTTGGCCTCTCCTACTTGTGCCCCTATTGGTCCTAAAACCATTGCTCCCTAGTCCCTATCTTGTCAGAAAGCCCTTTTGGATTCTGTTCCGCCTTCATGTCCTAATCAACAGTCTCTGCATGATTTCCCTATCCTGGGTTTTTCCTCGCCGCCCTGTCCTATTCTCCAGCTGTCTCTTGGTTGCCCTACCTCGGGTTTGGTCTCTGGTTTTAAAGGTACCTTTGTTACTAAATTAGTCTCGTACTCTAGGAATTCTATGGAAATTTTTTCTGATAAACCTATGGTCAGTAAAGAGTTGGCCCCTAGCACCCCTGCATCTGGAAATTTTGGGAATGCCCAGTTTGATTCCCCTAATCAGGATGAAATTAATTCTGCCCTAAATAAGCTCAAGTCTGCGGATATTGTGAGTGTGGCGAAAAAAAGTATGGATGGCCTCTTCACTGTTCTCAAGTGGACCCAGAGGGAAGTCTGTGAGTTGAAAGGCTGTAATAGAGATCTCAGCAACAGAGTCATGGATTTGGAGCAAAAGACTTGCTGGAATTGTAATGAGAATGAGGGACAGGAAACCCCCTTACCGAGGAAAAGACATCATTTGCAGGAGGAAAGATTGACTAGGCTCGAGTGTGATATGTCCAAGATAGGCCAAAATATTAGGGCCACTATGGTGAATAATCTCAAAATTTCTAGGCATAATACTATTATCATCAATGCTATGGTGGAAAAGCTCAAAAAAAATCAAAAGGGATCGCTAGTCGTGGATTTGGATGCAGATAGAGGATGCGAAAAATCTATTGTTGAAGGGATTTCGACTCACACCCATGCTAATACTAAGAGGAAGGCCCCGATTTCTTCACATACGGCTCAAATCCTCAAGCAGGGGTTACAGGATATGAAAGATGTTGAAAAAGAGGCCAAGGAGTTGTTGAACACCTTGGAGTAGTGCGTTGTTGTTAGTTCCTGGTTTTTTGGCGGTCCTTTTTTTGGACCCTGTTGTCTCTTTGTGCTGTCGTTTCCTTTTTGGGACAGCTATCTATTTTTTTGGACTTATTTTGCTCTATCTTTGTTGTTTAAACTTGGTGGTTTCAGGTCCCTGTAAAATCTATTTTTTCCTTTTCAAAAACAATGGTTTCAACATCAATTATAGGATTGGAGGTCATAGGACATGTTATTTCAATTATGGATTCCAACATGGGTTGACTAGTGCCAATACTCTAAGTGAAAGAGTTGGAAAACCCAAGATCCACAACGGATGTTCTAACATGGAATGGAATGAGTCTTGAACTACGTCTCACTAAAGTATTGGAAATAAGACACCAGGTTACATAATACTCATACAAGTTTCACCAAACCAAAAGTTTACCCAAAATAGACAAAAAGCACTAAATAGATGTAGAAAACACCCAAAAATAGGACACACAATGCTAATATTTAAAGAGATATTACAATTTTTAGATCTAACATATAAGGATTTAGTACTTTTAAATGTAGAAATATGAAAATAATGTCTTTTGAATGTAAATTCTCATTTTTGAATAATGCACTTGTTTTGACCAATGGACTTGAATACAAATAATTATAAAACACTACAATTTCAAAAATTGAAACAAAGATCTACAAACAACAAGAAATCAAGGGTAAGTGCAAAAAGATGGGGGGCCAAAAGGGGTCTTAAGTGGCCACTTTTTTTTGAAATCAGGAAATACTGACATTGGATATGAAATTGAGGATAGTTACACTCAAAAAATTTAGATACAACAAAAACAAGGATCATAGTGCTTTGAGTCTACTTTCTAAACTACTATTTTTTTTGGAAAATGGTAGAGATTAAGGGGTTCAAAAGAGGGAGCCACAAAAATTGGTGTTGTTTTTGTCAAAAAAACATAATATAGTGAATTTTCTAGCTCCCTCAAAAAGTTAACCTTCTTTCGGTATTTTTAAAATCACTTCAATGATAAATTAGCTAACAACACATAATTTATACTTGATTTTTCTAATAATTTTTTAATGAATATTTGATTTTTTACTAATTTTCAAAGTGGACACATCCTAAAAAATATAAATTTGGTCCTGCTATCCTTATAAATTTTTTAAACTAATAGAATTTTTTTTTAATATGTGTAGAATGGAGTCTAGTTTCTAAAAATGTAATTTATTTAAAATTTCAATGAATGATTAATTCATAACAAAAATAATACCAAACAATGGTTTTTTTCCAAAAAATGGACACAAACAAAAGAAATTAAAGATGAAAGGCTTAACATTGTCAAAATATGAAAAAAATTACATCATTAAATAGCTAAGAAAGAACCTAACAAACCCAAGTGTTCAATTTGTTCAACCTTGAAACACGTGCAAACCTAATGGTTAGCAAGGATGTGATTATATGAAATCTTGTAGGATATGCAAAAACACATATTTGGACATTGGGAAGACACTCCAAGCCTTTGGGTTGGTAATCCAAAGAAAATACCAAGCCTAAGGCTTGGGGATTCCCAAACTAAGAAATAACGTGAACACATTATAACATGCTCGTGTTATAACATGCATGATTTATTTCATGGTTTTGACATATATTTTGTGTTTGTGCTTAGGAGTTGCCTAAGCAAGACATAACACGAGCACGTTATAACACACTCACATTATGTCTTGCTTTGTGTTAAATGCTATTCTATTAAATGTATGCATATATTTGTATGTATGTATGTATTTATGTACGTACATATGTATGTACGCTTGTATGTACATATGTATGTATGCATGCATGTATGTATGTATGCCTATATGTATGTATGTTTTCTTATGTGTATGTATGTATTTAGAGGGAGGGAGGTACCTAGGAGAGAGAGAGAGATACCTGAGTTAGAGGGAGTAGGAGATAAGGGGTTGGAGTGAGGGACATATCTAGGTAGGGTGGGAGGGATAGAGGGAGAGAGAGAGATAGAGAGAGGGGGTGGGAGAGAGAGAGGAGAGAGAGAGATAGGGAGAGGGAGAGAAAGAGAGAGTTATCTAGGTAGGGTTCCAGAGGGAGAGAGAGAGGAGTACAAGAGAGAGGGAGTGGGAGATAGATAGTGGGAGTGAGTGAGTGGGAGAGAGAGAAGGTGTGGGAGGGAGAGACCTAATAGATAGGGAGAGAGAGAGAGGGAGTGGGAGAGAGGGGGTCAGAGTGAGAGGGGACTTATCTAGGCAGGGGTGGGAGGGATAAAGAGAGAGGGGGAGAGAGAGAGAGAGAGAGGGAGGGAGGGAGGGAAGGAGGGAGAGAGAGAGAGGGAGGGAGGGAGAGAGAGAGAGAGGAGAGAGAGAGAGAGAGAGAGAGAGAGAGAGAGAGAGAGAGAGAGAGAGAGAGAGAGAGAGATTAGCATTTATGGTTGAAGGGTTGAGGTATTAAGGATTAAGGGTATAGATTTGAGGGATTAGGGTTTAAGGCATAGTGTCCAAGGTTGAGGGTTTAGGTTTAGTGCTAAGTGAGAGACCTAGATGGCTAAGGAGAGAGAGAGAGAGGAAACCTTTAGAAATCATAATTTTCATAATGTGAGCACATTTTAAAGAAGTTGAGATATAGTCATTTTTTATAGAAAGAAAAAACATTCCCGTGTTATAACACAAGTGCATTTTGGCTTGCTCTAAAAATAATAAAAAAGTCAGCATACCCACGATCTAGGCCCATGTGCTCTATTATTCTCTTGGTTATGCATGTGTTCCAACAAAAAAAGAGCTTTTTGATGCTGTTGGGAAGTGCACATGCAAATTTTTCACATTCTACCACCTTTACATGAACTTTCCACCACCTTTTTATGGTTTTCAACTTAGAAAGGAGGAAATAATAGAGTTTTCACATCAAATTTGATATATATCAATTCAAGACTCAATTTTTTTAGCATTACAATGTTAATTGTGATTGAATTGTAGGAATTTAACATTGTACATTGGTTATTTGTATTGTTGTTAGTAATTCTATTTGAGTGATATACACTTGAATGTTGAAAAGGAAGCAAGCTTGTGAAAAACTCAAATTATTGAGGAGATTGTTCAAGAAGAAGAAAAAGACTACATAATTGGGTAGTTCCTCCATTTGAATCTTTGTTTTTTAGGTATGTCAAGTCTTTACACATTTTATTTACATTTTCCTTAATTATATTATGTTTTTTTATCATCCCTTACCATACATGCTTAATACAATTCTTTGATTTTGTTATTATGCATATTCCATGTTCATCAAATTGTTTGTTTCTCATTATACCATTAGCCCCTCTCGGTACATTTTAAACTACACAATTCGTTTCACTTTCCAATTAAATTTTAAACCACATCTCTTTAAGGCACTTTGTTAAACAATTTACCTACCTTTTGTATGCTTCCACATTTTGCATACACATTTACGAGATTAGTTATAACTATGTAATATAATACATCATTTCTCATTCCTTTTTTTATGGATGTGCATACCCCTTTCCAAAGCTTCCATTTTGGTATAGGCATGGGGGATGTTGGAAAATGCTTTGGAATTTGGTTTTACACCTAGAAATTGCATTTGCTTGAAATTTTATAAATCTTTTTTAACAAATCCATTTTGTGCATATCCTACAATCATTGTAGTCCATGAGGACATATCTCATTGAGGCATTTTGTCAAATAGGTCATGTGCCTTGTCTATACATGTCTACCAAAGCATTTTATCAAACATGTTATACAAGGCAATGAGATGTTTGAAAAAATGACTCAAATGGATGTGGTCTCATGGTGATGGAATGCCATTCCATCACCATGAGACCACATTTATTTGAGGAATTTTTTCAAACAATTCACTACCTTGTCTATGCTACAATATTTTCTGTACATGTCTACCAAAGCATTTTATCAAACATGTTAGACAAGGAAATGAGTTATTTGAAAAAATGCCTCAAAGAAATGTGGTCTAAGACCACATTTCTTCGAGGAATTATTTCAAACAACCCATTCCCTTGTCTATGCTATCAAATTTTCCATACATTTTCCATGTTGTGCATATCTTGCAATCATTGTAGTCCATGAGACATATCTCATTGAGGTATTTTGTCAAATAGTTTATGCCTTGTCTATGCATCCACATTTTGCATGTGCAACCATAACACTCATGAAAATTTCCCATTTTATGTTTTGATAGATGTCATACCCCATTCAATGGTCCCATTGCTGCTATGGCTAAAAGCCTAAAACATGTTCTTTCAA
Source organism: Sequoia sempervirens (assembly GCA_007258455.2). NCBI lineage: Eukaryota > Viridiplantae > Streptophyta > Pinopsida > Cupressales > Cupressaceae > Sequoia > Sequoia sempervirens. The sequence continues at coordinate 61,952 of VDFB02342784.1, forward strand.
CTAAAGTATGGATGCATGGAAAAAATCTATCAAAGCATAATAGTATGCAAAGGCATAGACAAGGTATTGAACTATTTGAAAAAATGCCTCAAACAAATGTGGTCTCATGGTGATGTCCATCACCATGATACCACATTTATTTGAGGCATTTTTTCAAATAGACCATTGGCTTGTCTATGCTACCACATTTTCCATACATTTTCCATTTTGGGCATATTCTACAATCATTCAAATCTTTATGGGTAGATTGAAAAATGAACAAATGAAGTCAAATATTCTTGAACTTAAGACTTTAGTGGAAAAAATACAACTGAAAATAGATGATAAGGAAGAAGCAATATGAAATTTGTAAGTGAAAAAAAGGAGAATCAGTGCTGTGGACACCTCAAAGTCTTATCTATATAGGTAGAGAAGTTTTGTAAAGAATTTGTTAAAAGAAGCATTTGCATTTTGTAATCAGAAAGACACTTCCAAAGATGATAACAATAGTTGCAGATGCAAAGGAAATAGTTGGAAGTGTTGAAATGGGTGATCCCACAATTGTGGTTTACACTTTTTGGCCAAACTTGACATTGAAATCAACATTTTGAACTTTTTCTTCACTTCAAACACCTATAGCCGCTAAACCGTGAGGAATTTGAAGATGATGCAAACTAGTGATTGTGAAATTTTGTTTGTAGATTCTAAATATATATTTTTAAAAAAATTTGGAATCAAATTGAATTTATTTTTCCATCTCCTTCGATAACTAGTTTTTAACAGTAAACACCATTTTCAGAGAGTGATGTGTACTTGCTAACACATGACTTTTTTTTCTATGAAGGATAAAATTTTAATGTTTTCAAATTTAGATTTGTAACTATGATATCTAGTGCATGCATATGGTTTTATAGTGTTTTATTGAATATTTTTTCCTTAATTAAATTTTGAATTCAAACCAATTACATTTTAGACATAGGTTTACTTGCTAACACAACTTTTTGTATGTATTGAAAGTCAATTTATTTATTTTTGTTGGATTAAGGACATCAATATCAAGTGCATAGATATTTTTCATTTTTTTTGGTAATCTACTATTTTTCCACATGTGCAAAATAGAGAGCTTGATTTTTCAGTGAAAAATCCACATTCAATATATATATATAATAATCAAATTAAATATATTTAAACTTCTACTTTTTTTGAAGCTTATAATAAGGAATACATGCAAAAAAAATTAAATGAATTCATTTGATCCCCCAAAAGGTAAATCAAAAGTGTTTTTTTATCAACATTTTGATAGGTGTAAAGGAGACTCCATTATAGGTATGGTTTAAAACTAGTGGGGTTCTATCCAAGGGGGTTTGATCTAAGGTGTTTTGATCAAACCCTCTTCAATTTGAATCCTTTAAATGGAACTTTTCAAGTCTTAAATCATTATTTTCTCTAAAAATATGTGATTTCAAAAAAAAATTAGGATGTCCCAAAAAGTGTAAACCACTATTGTGGGAACACCTTAATTGAAGAAAAACAATTGAAGACTAAAAATAACCACTTAGAAAAGGAATTAAAAGACAAGAAGAAGATTTTATTTTCAACGAAAAGGAGATTAGTCTACTCTAAAAACAATTGAAAAATAAGTAGACCAAATTGAATGAGATACATAATGTATTCAATGAAGAGATTCTTCCTGCTCTTGAGAAGTTGAGGAAGGTGTGTGTGTAGATTCTTCTTAGTTCATCATATGACTGAGGCGACTGTTCCAAAATGTCCTTATGGGTGGTTTTGTGCTAGGAAAGGTCCTTTTTTGTACCCAAATAGTTCGAAACAGTCTAAGCCACATTATACCGGCAAAGTCTCTTAAGAGACCAAAGTGCAAAAGGGAAACAAACTTTGAAAAGTGATTTATTAGAAATCGTAGCACTTGGAAATTTTTTGTCTAAGGATATGGGATCATATAGGGCCCCTCTACAATAACCTCTCTTAGTTTTTTAAGATCCAAGTCATTTTCCCATGGTGAACAGATTTTAGTTGATGAAAAACAAGTCAGTTGCATGTAGTGACAAGTTGGAAAGTGGTGTAACTTTCATTATGTTTGTCATATGATTGAATCAATTGTTCCAAAACATCCATATAGGTGGGTTTATGCTAGGAAAGGTCCTCTTTCACACCGAAACATGTTGTGTTGGTATGTTGTGACTAATCATGCTATATTGTACACCTCGACATGTATCCTTGCTAGGGTCCAGGGCTGGGATGGGCCTTGGGTGGGGGTTCAGGGATGGTAGCCCCCGAGAATTTTTTTTCTGTTTTCTTCACATTGTCACCGAAAAAGGAAAAATCACTAAAAAAGAAAAAAAAAGACTTTGTAAAACCCTAATTCTGGAAGCTTCTACAAAGCTTGTTATAAGGGGTTGGGATGGGGGTTACAGTATGTAGAAAAAGGCGATTATTCATGAGATTGTAATATGTTTTGCACTGGATAATAAAATCATTGGATGGCTACAGTTTTGTGGATGTAGCCTGGATTGGGTGAACCACGTTAAATTATCTGTGTTGTCTTGTTTCTGCTATAATTTTCTGTGTGGTTTATTTCTCTATTTTATTGATCAAATCTACATTTAACTGTTAGATATCTACCTTCTAGCCCTAACAAGTGGTATTAAAGTAGGTTATGTTCGATTATCATCTGCAGGAAAGTCTCACGATTGAGTGGGAGTCTCACAGTTAAGTGGGAGCAATGGTGAATGAGGGTAAATTGAAGGTAGATAAATTCAATGGGTAGAACTATCAGTTATGGAAGATATAAATGGAGGATTATCTCTATCAGAAGGATTTATGGAGGCCATTGGTAGGAATAGCCAAGAAACTAACAATAATGAGTGATGGGGAATGAAAAATTTTGGATAGAAAGGCACTAAGAGCCATTTGTTTATGCCTGACACAATTGGTGGCATTAAATATTACAATAACAAAGACAACTCAAGAGTTGATGGAAACCCCGGTGAAGTTATATGAAAATCCTTCCACTTCGAATAAGGTATTTCTTATGAAGTGTTTATTTAATATGAAAATGGTAGAAGGTGGGCCAGTTGCTGATCATTTAAATGAGTTTAATATGGTTACCAGTCAATTAACTTCTATAAATGTAAACTTTGATGAAGAATTTAGGGCTCTTTTGATTCTATTTTCTTTGCCAAAAAGTTGGTATAGCTTGGTAATGGCTGTTAGCAATTATGTTTTTGGTTTGAATACATTGAAATTTGATGATGTTGTTGGTGTTATTTTGAGCGAGGAAATTTGTAGGAAAAATTTAGGTGGAACATTCGCATCAGGTAGTGTTTTGAATGCTAAAAGCAGGGGCGGAGCAAAGGAGAGAGGAAACAATTATGGAAGTCATGGGAAGTCATGAGGAAAATCAAAGGACAAAAGGTCCCAATCTAGAGACAAGAGGGATTGTTGGTACTGTGGTAAGCTAGGTCATTTAAAGAAACATTGCTGGTCTTGAAAAAATAAAGGAGACAAAAAGGAAGGCAATAAGGAGGAAAATGTGGTAAGTAATAAATTTGATGAGGATGCTTTGATTCTTTCCCTTGATAATGCTGATGATTCTTGTGTGTTAGATTCAAGGGCTTCATTTCATGCTATGCCCTATAGAAGTTATTTTATTGATTATGTCCAAGGGGATTTTGGTCTAGTTTATTTGGGAGATAATGAACCTTTCCACATTGTTGGAAAGGGAAGAGTAAAGATTAAGTTGCAAAATGGGAATCATTAGCTACTACATGAGGTAAGACACATTCCAAAATTAAAAAAGAAATTTAATTTCATCAGGACAACTAGATGATGAAGGTTGTGTTATTACATTTAGTGATAAAAATTGGAAGGTTACAAAAGGTGCCTTAGTGGTAGAAAAAGGTGTGAAAATACTTCATTCAAAGAATGTTTTACCAGGTCTAAAATGTGTTAATATGAATTTCTGTGAAAGTTGTGTGTATGGAAAACAAAAGAGAGTTAGTTTTCTCAAGGATGGGAAGTAAAAGAAAGATGAGAAATTGGAGCTTGTGCATACAGATGTATGGGGACTAGCTCAAGTATCTTCTCTTGGTAGCTCTCAATACTATGTCACTTTTATTGATGGTGCAACAAGGAAGGTATGGATTTATTTCCTTAGGCAGAAATCTAATGTATTTGAAAATTTTAAGAAATGGAGAAGCTTGGTTGAAAATGAGGCAGGTAAAAAGTAAAATATCTTAGATCTGATAATGTTGGTGAGTATTGTAGCAAAGAGTTTGAAGATTATTGTTCCTCTAATTATTTTCATAGGTAGAAAATAGTTCCAAGGACTCCACAGGAAAATGGAGTGGTTGAGCACATGAACAAAACAATAATGGAGCATGCACGGACTATGAGATTGCATGTTGGGTTTCCTTTAAACATGTGGACAAAGACTGTAAACATTTCTATTTATTTAATCAATTGAGGGTCCTCTAATCCTTTAGGTTGTGGTATTCTAGAGGAAGCATGGATAGGTAAGAAGGTGAGTTATTCTTTTCTCAAGAACTTCGGTTGTGAAGCATTTGCACATGTAGATTCTGAAAATAGAACCAAGCTTGATGAAAAATCATATTTGTTGGTGTGGAGCCTAATCAGTCTCCAAGTGGGAGATTGTTGGTATGTGGTGACTGATCATGCTATATTGTACACCCAACATGTATCCTCATCAGGGTCTGAGGATGGGCCAGGCCCCAGGCGAGGGTTCAGTGGTGACAACCCCCTAGAAAAAAAAATTCCCCATTTTTTTTGCGTTGTCACCGAAAAAGAAAAAATGACTTTGTAAAACCCTAATTCTGGAAGCTTCTAAAAAGCTATAAGGGGTTGGGATGGTAGTTATAGTATGTAGAAAAAGGTGAGTATTCATGAGAATGTAATATGTATTGCACTGGATAATAAAATCATTGGAAGGTTGCGGTTTTGTGGATGTAGCATAGATTGGGTGAACCACGTTAAATTGTCCGTGTTGTCTTGTTTCTGCTATAATTTTTTGTGTGTTTTATTTCTCTATTTTATTGATCAAATTTGCATTTAACTATTAGATATATGCATTCTAACCCTAATATTTTGAAACAATCTGAGCCACATTCTACCAACAAAGTCTCTTAAGAGACCAAAGTGCAAAAGGTAGAAAACTTCAATGAGCGATTACTCAAAAATTGTGGCACTTGGAAACATTTTGTCTAAGGCTACGGGATCACATAGGGACCCTCTACAACAATATATCTCAGGTTTTGATAGCTCCAAGTCATTTTCCGGTGGTGAATAGATTTTAGTTGATGGAAAACAAGTCAATTGCAAGGTAGGCTACTTTTTGTTTTGTTCTCTGTGGGACCAAACAATTAGCACCAACATATCTAAGTGGGCACATCTACACTAGGCATGGTCACCGAGATTTGTTATAAAAGGTTTGTAGTCTTTCCTATTTGAAGGGTCACAAATTTTTGCCTTTGAAAAGTCACAACCAAATTCATATCATCACTATTCATGAGAACCTAAATTGATTTATTTGCAACTTTTCAGATATGCTTGGGGAAAAGGCTATTGGAATGTGTTGAGATGATGTTGATTGGTTGTTGTCATTAATGGTTGTCATTGATGTCAACATATCTTGATTGATTTACCAAACTTTTATTTTGGTGCCTTAGTGTTTCGGATTGGCCTAGTTTTGAATGTCATGCTCTGACACATGGTTTGCATTGTAACGTGTATATCTTATTCCTTGGTTCTGGATATCATGTAGCATGTTGATTCATGTGAGGAGGTTTTTTTGTTCCATATTTCATTCCTTTCCACCATGGGAATTTTTTTGTGGTGACCCATTTCAAATTGTATTTGACCGACTTGAAGACTATGAAGATATTGTGCTTAGCTGACTTGAGAAATTATGAATGTATGGAATGGCGTAAATAAGAGTTGATTTTTTTCAATGAAAACCAAGTGTGATGAATGTGAATCTAAATATCTAGACATTGTGAAGTGTGCAAAAGTGTATGACCGAAGGCAGTAGACAATGAGATTTTATCCAACACTATTGGTGACAATCCTTTCAGTGGTGGATTTCATTTCATAAATTATTCTATTGGAATTGAGCCATTTTCTGTAGGCAGTGAGACTTTCTCTTTTAGCAGCGAGCCTTTCTCTTTTGGTAGTGAGCCTTTTTGTATCTTTGGCTATTATCTAAGTAGTGAGTCCAACCAGTAGGGAGCCACCCTGCAGTGAGTAACTTGGCAGTGAGCCCTTGTAAAAATCACCTTAACTAGTGCTTTATAATTGAGATTTATTCTCCATGGTTTTTCCCTTCTTGGGTTTCCATGTAAATTTTGGTGTTCTTTGTGCTTTCATGTTCATTATCATCTGATTTATTTAATTTTTCTCCAAATTAATCAAAAAAAAGAAAAATATTTTATGATAACTGATTTACTCCCCCTCTCAGTTATCCAAACTATTAACAATTGGTATCAGAGCTTTGGTTCCTCAAAGAAGAGCTTAACCACTTGGGGTAGATCTGATGGCACACAAATTGAAAATCCTTGTGTTTGATGGTTCCGACTATAGTTTTTGGAAAGAGTAGATGAGAGGTTACGTGATCCTTCTTGGTTACAAAACTTGGAAAGCTGTTGAGAAAAAATATGTTGAGCTGACAAAAGGTGTTTCTATTGCAGATGAGATTTCAACCTATGAAGAGAATGAAAAGGTAAGATATGCAATCTATAGTGGTTTATCTAAGACCGAGCTAAAAAAATTTATTTCATTAGGCACTGCTTATGAAGTTTTGGAAAAGTTGAAAGAAATCTATGAAGGAAATGATAGAGTCAAGTTATCAAAGAAGCTAACAGTGAAAAGAAGACATTAAAATTTGAGAATGGAAGAAGGAGAGGATATAGCAAGCTATTTTCAAAGAGTTGAAAGTGTAGTGAATGTAGTCAAAAATCAAGGAGGAACTCCGATAGATGAAGATGTAATGGAGAATATTTTGATGAACTTACCGAAGAGTTACAGTGATAAGATCTCTGTTATTGAGGAAGTTTATGATCCAAAGAAATTCACTAAAGAACAATTATTTGGCACCTTGACCACATTTGAGATGAGAAAACTTGGAAAAGAAAAGAAGAAGTATGAAACTGCCTTCAAAGCCACAAAGGTAGAAGATGATCTGGATGATGAAAGTTTAGAAGAGTTGGAAGGAAATTTCACAAGGAAGTTGAAGAAAAGTACTAGTAAGTACAAAGGTATGTTGCCTCTTAAATGCTTTAGATGTGGAAAGATTGGGAATTTTGCAACTAAGTGTCTAGAAAGAGGATCAAGAAAAAAGTTTAAGAACAATAAGAAGGCCTACTATGTCAATGAGAATGTTGGAATTTCATATGATGAATCATGTCATGAGGATTGCTTGTTTTTTGTGGAAAAGGAAGAACCTA
>VDFB02342784.1:69505-148902 GCA_007258455.2 Sequoia sempervirens
TCATATTAAGGTAAATTAATTTCATATTTGCATATAAGTTTCATATTTTCATGTTGTAATAGTCCAAGCCTTGTATCTCATCCATTGAAGTCATATTTGGATAGAGATTGATTTTCCTAACAAATGGTATTAGAACCTATATATTTCTCATCACCCTATTAACAATTAGCTTAGAGAAGATTTTGGAAACCATATTATAGAGTTTGATAGATCTATAGTCCATCATTGAAGTGACCTCTTTCATTTTAGGGACAAGCATAATAAAAGTAGAATTAAATTATTTCAAAATCTTAACTGACGTGAAAAAATCTCTATCAACTCTTAGAAGATCATGTCAAACAATCTCCTAGAAGTCTTAGAAAAATGAATGGGGAAAGCCATCTGCTCATGAGGCTTTGAAAAGAAAAAAATAAAAGACAAATCTTTGACTTCCTCTAGAGATATATCCTTAATCGTATCAAAATTTTCTCTTTCCCTAAGCACACTAGTATAACTTCCAAAATTTCATTAAGTCCTCTTAAATCTTCGTTATTGTCAGCATAAGTCTCTTTGAAAAAGAAACATCAGCTTCAATAATATCCTCCTTAGAGCTTAAAAAATATCCATCCTAAAGGTTCAAACTTCTAATGGCATTCATCCTTCTATGCTTTAGGGTATACTGGTGGTAGGATCTAGTGTTCTTATCACCTTCAACAACCATTGAATCCTAAATTTTTTCTTTCAAAAACTCTCCACTCCTCTCATAACTATATGTCATTCTTTTCTTAACTCTTTCTCTTTAGTAAAATTTTCTAAATCATTGTCTCCTTTATCCATTCTATCTTGAATATCTTTAAGCTCTTTTGCAATTTATTCTTTCTTATTAAATATATTTCCAAAAGATAATATATTCCATCCTTATACTCTTTCTTTCACCATCTTAATTAGTTTGAGCAAGAAAAAACATTGGAGTGCCTTGCATATAAGTATTCCACCAACTTGCAACTAGTGCTTGAAAAAATTGGGTGAGAGACCCACATTATTTCATACGTAAAAGAAAAGGGGCCTTCCCTTGAGGCATCTTTATACTACAAAATAAGTGTATTATGATCATATCCCATTCTAGGTTGAGCCTACAAAGATAAATTAGGAAGCATATTTCATCAATTCGAGATCAAGAATTTGTCCAATTTGACTTGAATTAAACCACTTCCATATATTTTATTTGATCAAGTAAAATATGTACCTTGATGTTCAACATCAAGAAGCCCGTTAAGAGAAATAAAGTTAGAAAAGTCAACCATACTTTCTAAATAATCACCTACCCCACCCATCTTTTCTGAAGGGAATAATGGAGTATTTAAATCCCCCCATAACTTCCATTTATCCTTCAATTGACTCCTTATCAAATTAGATATTTTTTCTAATAAATGTTTCCTAGTAGGATTAGAGTTAGGGGGAAACATATTGATAAGGTTCCAATTTTCATTATTAATCAAATATGAGAAGGACACCATTAAAATGTTCTTGAAATGATTCACCTTTCTTCCCACAATTCTAAGAGGATTCTAAAGAGTTGTAATTTCCCTAGAATAACCTTCAACAAGGCTGTTGTAAAACTCAACAATAGGCCATATTTTACTAGAAATATGAGAAAAAATGCTTCATCCATCTTAACATCTTGCATGAGAAGGATATCGACCTTATTGTCAATAATACAACTCTTGAAAATATGTTGTTTATAAGGACTACTCATTCACTTAATATTCTAGTAAACATATGCATCAAAATAGAACAAAGAAAAAGTAACAACAATCCTAGCATTAGTTGAAAAATACAACTAATCAAAAAATGAGGGTCATCCCCATTCTATTTCCAAGTCATCATTTCTTTGATTTCTTAGACCTTGAAATATTTTCTTGGGTCCTCTACTTCCCCCAAGCCACTTCTCTAGTAGTCTCCATAGATATTGTTTCCCTTTCTGAAGGCCTTCCTTGTTTAATATCTCCTCCCACATCTGGATTTTTAATTTTCCTCCACTTTCCACTTACATGAGTCCCTTTCTCTTCATTGTTATTTTATAGAGTAACCCCACTTTGGGAAGGGATATATAATTAGCACCAAAACCTAGTAGAGAAATAGAATCTTCCAAATTCAAGCTGCAAACCACATCTTCCTTATTCTTGTCCACTTGATTATCATCCCTAACCATTTGGGACTTCAATGAACCTTCTTGTTTCTTTCTAATGCTATCCTTTGTTGAGATCAAATTTTGATTAAGAAGTCCTTTATTTTCTACTTGAGTATCTCTCACTATCTCCCCTTCTTCCAACTCCTTTAAAAGTAAGGTTTTTCCTTCTAATTTATTCTATTCATTAACTCTTTCTTATTCTTCCAACTTTTGTTCCCTTTCAACTTCTTTCAACTAACATTCTTTCTGTTCTACACATTATTTTCATTGTATTGTTATTTTTTGCATACTCGACTCTTGTTTGTTCTTATTGATCTAAAAAATCTCAAGTGCTCCTAAAGAGGGTTCAATCTCCTTTAAACCATTTTCCTAGGTAGAAATATCATTAGCCACCTCGACAACTTTATCTAGGATTTTTAATAAAGAAATTGTTCATTTAAGGTAGTTTTATTGGTTGGATTTATCTTCTTGGACATAGATATCCTACATTTATTCCTAAGATGACCATATTGATTGAAGTTTTAGTAGAAGAGTCTCACATTTTCATAAACTATGGGTTGGACCCAATTTTCATATTTTGACTTCTAGGTTATATGTGCATATGAAGAACAATATGTATAACCACATTCACATGCATTCTAGCAAAAGACAATCCAAACTTATGTTGGTAACCTTATCAATAACTAACAGATAGACAAAGGAGTTTTCTATGATTGAAAAATCTTAATAGCTCCAAAATTCCAAAGGTAGGCCAAACTATTGCACATATATTTGTCGTTGCACCAAAAGATTGACCTGTTGATGCTCAATACAATCACCAAAGTTAATTGAATCTACAAGATGTGGTTAAGCCATGCCACAAACCCAAGTGTTGTGCTACAAGGAGACCAAGGGTGCACACCTTACAACAACCCCCCCAATGCAAGTGAGGGGTTCAAACTAGTGACCCAAGCTTTGATACCAATTGTTGCACATATGGTTGCCATTGCACCAAAAGGTCAACCTATTAATGCCCGATACAATTGCCAGAGTTAATGAATCCACTAGAGATGGTTAATCCATGCCACAAACCCAAGTGGGAGCAACTAAATCAAGATTTGTAGAAGGATCAAATCTAGGTTTCCATTTACATAAAGAAAGAGTATTTCTAAAACCCTTGTTGAACAACCAAGGGCCTTCCATGAAATTTTTTAATATGTCTTCTTTATTAACAAATCAAAATAGAAATAGACCATTTGTAATAACACTTATATTAACACTTCCTTTCAAATTCCACACTTACGAACCTTATCAATATTTGACCTAAAGGATAGAAACTTACTTACAAGTTAGTTATCCATACCTAAAATCATCTCATCTAATAGATCATTTCACACATTGACAAGTCCTTCTAAATGGGTCACCAAAGGATAAAATCTTTGCATAAATTTTGGAGTCCTTGCCCCCATAAGTTTTTCCACCCATCTCAAAGGGTCTTCATTATAAAAAAATATGTTGTTTTCTTCCTAATGGTTGTAGAAAAGGAAGGCCCTAGATGCATTTTAGAAACATCATTAAACGAGAGATCTCAAAAAATAATTTTCAATTTAAAAACTAACCAAAGATTTTAACACCATTCTAATGATTGTCATTTTTAAATCCATGACTATCAACTTCATTTTTTTAGCTTTGAAGGGTAATGATTTTGACTTTAGCAAAATAATATATTGTTCATAAATAGGAAAATAATTTGTCATGACTTACTATTGTTTAATAGTACTTTAGAAAGGAAAATACTAAGATTGCAATCAATAGATTTATTCAAATTGAGAGATTGGATTCAAATGTTGCATTGAGACGTGGTGATATTGAAATTGTAGTAATAAATTATCTCTCCATTGATATCAAACATATGACTTACATGCTCAAGTATGATTCAACCCTTGGATGAATATAATTTATTTTAAAAGACAATTTAATAATTAAATCAACATGCATAGCACCTGGTAGATAATTGATCATGGAATTTACTAAAACCTAGTAAATTCACTTTATCGATTACCAAGTGCATTCTAGTTATCCATTATAACTATGAGTGCCCAAATTTTTACTAGAGACCAATATTCTTAGCCATTCATTGGGATTGGCCACTGTGCATTGCATGTTTGTCCTCCCACTAACTGCCAATTGAATCGAAAGTGATAAAATTTTGACAGTAAAAATATGATCTTTTTTTGAAGCCAAACTCTACAATTTTTTTAACTTGTAGCAAACTAATAGAGTTTATTTAATCTTGCAACAAATGATGCCATTTGACATCATAAATTGAGAGACAATAGTGGTGTGGTATCCAACAATGAAGCATAACTAAAAGATATATCCAAAAATGACTATTAGAAAAACTTTTCTATATTCTCTATTTTCATGTAACTTTTCAAGTTAGTAATCATTTGATATGTATTCAACTGAAGTGAGACACCCATATAGGATAAGAAGAAACCAGCTACCTTCTAAAGATAGACCAAGAAATCTCCTATCCTAATCAATTTTTTCCTTTACTTGAAGCCTGTGGTAAGTTTTATATTTATATTAACCAAGGTATGGTCTTGTATAGGCATGAATTTGTACCCCTTACGCAAATTCCCCTCTCATACTTCCTCACGTTAGAAAATAAAATCCGAAGGAAAAATTCCACATCAACCCACTGCCTTCGTTCCACTTGGCATCTATTTTTTGCATGGGTAGAAGAATAATTGTCGAGGATGCCCCTACGACACACAAATGTCCGTACAACGTGCTTACATCCCTGATGGATTCTCATGTCTGAAGCTGGCAAAGGCATTACACTTCCTATTGGGAATAGTTTGTAATATCCTTCTTCGACCAACTGACCCAAAAATTCCTTATTCTTGCTCATTCTTCCTTCAAATTGGTTTATTCTTCATTCATTTCATCTCTCTAGCATCTTCTACACATCCTCTTGAGATCTCTAATCATTCTAGCATTCATTTTCACTCTCAAGTAGCACTTTGCACTCCATGACAACAACAAAAATACTCCATCAACTTCGTAGAGCAAGTGTGGAGCAAACCATTGTAGCAGGGGCTTGAGTCCTCTTTTTCTTCTCCATTAGCTAGTGACCTCTTGGTGGAGGTGGTAAGCATTTTCACTCCTCTCCTCTATGATTTGGTTGAGTAGCACATTATTGTTTTGTAGTGTTTATTGTGTTCTCTACTTTATTTCCTCCTTTATCATACATTTCTATATCATTGCTATCTTGGTTGTTTGTGGAGGTGGAAACACCAAAATGAGGATTTGACTAAGGTAGACCCCTATACAGCCCCAAAAAATTTCCCCTCTTTTGTTTGTGTAGGTGGATGTATGTTTGGAGCTAGCTAGAAAATAGGCTCTTTTGTGAGGTTATCTTTGTCACCTTAGCTTTAATATATCTACATTATCACATTTGTTTGTATTTCTCTTCATAGTTTTGTTTTGCTCCCTTAAAAACCAATAGCTAGGCTGTCAACTTATTTTCTAGTAGTTCTTACTATATTTTTGGTCCTCTGGTCATATGGATGCTAACATACCTGAGAGATGCCAGAATGTTGTGCTATCATCCCAAAATTGTGCTTTCATCCTCAGACAAAGAGCTACCTAAGATACAGTGTTGAACCCAAAAACTGGCTCGCCTAGCCCCATTCTAGATTTTGGGTCTACAGAGTGATTGTAGGACCTTATAGTCCTCATCATTCTTGTCCCTCATTTCAAAACACCCCTTTAGAGTGAGGTAAGTTAGGGCAGCCTTCTACTTTTGGCTCTCCATGACCTTGGGCCTTGAACGTGGTTGGTCCCCCCCTCTTACATTTTTGGTGAATCCGATGTGAACCATTTTGGTTTTGTTTGGAAATACTAAAAGATCCTTTCCTCATATCCTAGGAGTGTTGTAGGTGTGAGCATTATGAGGCTCCTTGCCTCGCAACCCAACCTATGACTCCTAGTAGACATAGTTGGAAGGTTCTGAAAGTGTCATGTAACGAAACCTCAATTGGGTCATTGTTCTTCTTTGCAACCTTTCAAGGGTCCCAAGAGAGTGTCATTCATTGCATGTGATGGCCTCTTTCTTGCATCAACCTATCTCCTCTACACAACATGTGAGTAGTGGTACTGGTAAAACCTTCACTTCATGGGATCTGCCACTATATTTTAATAGGGAACCATCTCCTCTCTACATCTCTGCGCGAATCAACAAAAACATCATAGCAGGTATTCTCGTTGATTCGACGTCTCAAGTAACCATCATAACTGAGGAGATCATGCCAATAAAATTTTTGCATAAATATGGGTATGATGCACCTATGAGCACCATTTGCACACATGACAAAATTTTCATACCTCCTTTGGGTAGTATTGTTTTGTCAGTTTTGGTTGGACCTAAATCCATGAAGCTTCTATTTGAAATAATCCCTAGATCTGAACTCTTTAGAGTAAAGCTGGGTATCCCTTGGTTAGTAGCTATGAATGTTGTACCCTTATTTATGCATAAATTTCTAAAATTTATCCATGAGGGTTCCGTGCATATAATTTAGGACACTAGTTATACACTACCAATTGCCTATGGTAGCTACTCACTAGATTACTCTTGGATTGCACTTGTTGGTCCTCTTCCACCTAGGAAGGACCTTTTGTACCAAATTTATCAAAATTATAAGAGAGGGTGCTTAATGCCAAGAGTGAGATACCCTCCATCACCTTATGCTATTTCACATAGGGCTTGCTTAAAAGCTAACTGTGATGCCACCAAGGCATGTAGAAGAGAATAAGAGAAGCAGTTCTGAGATCCTCCTTCCTCTTCCATTGTTTAGCCTGATGCTTCCTCTTTCCCTACTGTGGCACCATAAGATTCTATTCTGCATTTGTAAAAGAATCCTATGGTTCCCACTTGGCGAGATCCAAAGCATCCCACATTTGAGCTTCCTATTTTTCCCACGGAGCCTAGGCTAGTTCGGTATAGCAAGAAGAAAATCCCCCATGAGGAATCCTTTATGTCTCAGCCTTCACACCCTCCTACCATTTCTACTCCAAAATAAATAAATATTAAGAGGCCCGCTAGCAAGGCACTTGAGTTGAATCCCCCCATTGTTTCCCAACCTGCTCCTCCTGCTCTCATTTAGGAATCTATTCCTCTGTCGAAAATGACTATAGTGGACACTCCCATGATTGAGCAGGATCCTTTTGTTCCTTTACAGCCTTTGGCCTCTAGTTCAAAAAGTCATAGAAACTTCCTTGCACACAAGCACAAGCATTGATGAAAGGCTCTCATGGTTGAGCAGGCCACCTTATAGAGGAAGGAAGAGGAGATGACCACCCCTGTATTAGGGCCTCCTTTTGTATCCTCCTCTCTCCTCCCTTTTGCTTCCATTCAATCTAGCTCTGCATCACTTCTAGCTTCTATTGTGAGTACGAATGCACCTGACCCTAAAAAGGTGTAGGTGTTCATCACTCCTTTGGTGGAGCTGCCTTTGTTGATGTCCCTTTTGGATGTCCTGCCTTTCCCAAAACTTGTAGATATGATGAACACTTTGGTGGTATCTACTATGGTTTTATCTTCCTCCTCTTCGTCCACACCTCTTGCATCATCTGTGGGGAGTTCATGTCCCCTAACAAAGTAGAAGGTGGAGAGTTGTCCTTCCAACAACAACGGATGTAAGAAGAGCCCACCTTCTCCAAAAGGTGGTCTTGTACTGATTTGTTCTATCCTAGTAATGAAACCAATCCTAGCTTCACCTGAGTTTGTCACTGATCCTAAATTACTAGGTGAGCCTAGTAGTGAATTTTGGGTGTAGCCTTCTCTGTCCATTGAGGTAAAACATGGTACTCCTATAAAGTGCATGTTTAACTCTCTAGATAAAGTTATGGCCTTGTCAACAATATTAGAAAAATCGCTAACCTTAGTTCCAAAAGAGCTTGGTGGAGAGGACCTTACGGAGCCCTCTTCCTTAGCCCTTGTTGTGGGAGGGTCAGATGCTCCTCCTCTTAACATTCCACCATTGTAGGCCCATCCTCCTTCTAGCTATGATGATCTATCGAGTGGGAAGCATATGACCTCTTGGTCGACCAGTGTTAGGGGGAGGCCCCTTCTTTATCTTTAGGTTAGATGTGTGTGTGTGTGTGTGTTGTGATATGTTCCCCCATAATCATGCTATGCATTCCTAGATGACCCTTGTCACCCTTGTTGGTACTTGGATACAAGCATGGTTTTTGTGTCATAAACCTTCTTCTATTTGTATCATCATTCTTCCATGTTTGTGATTGACTTTCGATAAATTGGGGAAGGTGCAAAGTGTTGGCGGCATTTAGGATTCCTTTCCATGTTGACCTAATTTTTTATTTTTTACTTTTTCTTCTCATGCATTCTTCACATGGTTTGATATAGTATGGGGTTGATGATAGTTCATTTTATATACTATTATTACACTTATATATATATATATATATATATATATATATATATATTTATATTTATATTTATGAGCAGTTCTAACCCTGAAATGTCAGATCACCCCTATGCCCTTTATGTTTATCTCTTTTTCACTCTTTTCTTATCTTTCTCTCCTCTTGGCTTGAGTTGTCCCTTTCATGTGTGACAACACCACTTCTATAACATTTTGATTTTTAGAAAATGCATTCGTGGTTAATGAATCTTTTCTCGAGAATCTTCACAAACTTCTTTTCAAAGAATCACATTCTCGACTTGAAACCCTAACGAAACGTGTTTCCTTCATCATGGGTTTGTAAAGAAAGAACTTGAGAACCTCCCATTAGAGGTGGGAGCAACTTTGACCTTCCCCTTGTGTGGGAGCATTTTCTTCCTTTCAAATTCCTTGATGAAGTGAACATCTTTCAAAAGGATTCCTTGATGATGAATTGATCCGAGAAAGAAGCATCTCTTCCTTGCTTTCAAACAACGTGTCCCTTGAGTGGACCCCTTTCTTCACATTGGGTTCCCAAGGGACCCCTTTGAAAATTTTCCAATTGTTGACAGTCTGCACGACTTTTTGCTTACTTACCTACATGGCTACTTTCTGACATGTTCTATTTGTGGGTAGACATGTCACTTTGTAGGTGTGCTTGTGAAACTACTTTCTAACTCTGTGGATTCCACTTTCCTTGGGTTTTCTCCATGTGAGAGATCTTGGGGAATACCTCCTTGCAGGTCTATAGGTTTGTAGGGCACTTCTTCTGAGCTTATTCCATGCGAGAGATCTTGGGGTTTGCTCCCCTGCTGGTCTATAGGTCTGTAGGGTGCCTTCTTTGGGTATCCTTCATGTGAGAGATCTTGAAGGACACCTCCCTTGTAGGTTTTTGGGTCTATAAGGCACTTTCTCAGCTTCCTCCATGTGAGAGATCTTGGAGAATGCCTCCTTGGAGATCTATGGGTCTGTAAGGTGCTTTTCTGGCTTTCCTTCATGTGAAAGATCTTGGAGGATACCTTCCTGGTAGGTCTGTGGGCCTCTGAGGCACTTGCTTCTTTGAGATTCCTTCATGTGAGAGATCTTGGGGGTTGCCTCCTTGTAGTTCTATGGGCCTGTAAGATGCTTTCATTCTTTAGCTTCATAGTTCTATGGGGCTATGAGGTCCTTTGCTTTCCCTGCACTTTCAAGCTCACTAGATTGCAATCTACTTCCTCAATAGTTTAGGTATACATTTATAACCATATTCACTTGTCGATCTACTTTACCGAAGCACTCATCAATATTCATGCTTGCTAAAGTGGGGGGAAAATGTATAGGTGTGAATTTGGACCCGTTACATAAATTCCCCTCTTACACTTCCTCACCTTAGAAAATAAAATCCAAAGGAAAAATTCCACATCAACCCACTACCTTCATTCCACTTGGCATCTATTTTTTGCGTTGGTACAAGAATAACTATTGGGGATTCCCATGTGGTGTGTAGATGTTTGCATAACATGCTTATGTCCCTGATAGATTACTGTGTTTGAAGTTGGTAGAGGCATTACACTTCCTATTGGGAATGGTTTGTAACGTTCTTTTTCAACCAACCAACTTAAAAATTCCTTATTCTTGCTTATTATTCCTGCAAATTAGTCTATTCTTCATTCATTTCATCACTCTAGCATCTTCTACACATCCTCTTGCAATATTTGAGTATTCTAGCATGCATTTTCACTCTCAAGCAACACTTTGGCACTCCAACAACTTCGTAGAGCAAGTGTAGAACAAACCATTGTAGTAGGGGCTTGAGTCCTCTTTTTCTCCTCTGTTATCTAGTGAGCTCTTGGTGGAGGTGGTAAGCATTTTCACTCCTCTCCTCTACAATTTGGTTGAGTATCACTTTATTGTTTTGTAGTGTTTATTGTGTTCTCTACTTTCTTTCCTCCTTTATCATACATTTCTATATCGTTGTTATCTTGGCTGCTCATGGAGGTGGAAACACCAAAATGGGGGTCTGAGTGAGGTATACCCCTATACAACCCCAACAAATTTCCCCTCTATCGTGTGTGTAGGTGGACATACATTTGGAGCTAGCTAGCGAATAAGATCTTTTGTAAGGTTATCTTTGTCACCTTAGCGTTAATATATCTACTTTATCACATTCATTTGTATTTCTCTTCATAGTTCTATTTTGTTCCCTTAAAAACCAATAGCTAGGTTGTCAGCTCATTTTTTGGTAGTTCTTACTATATTTTTAGTCCTTTGGTCATATAGATGCTAGTGCACTTGAGGGACACCAACATGCTGTGTTTTCGTCTTGGAACCGTGCTTTCATCCTCAGACAAAGAGCTACTCGAGGTACATTGTTGAACCCAAAAACCAACTCACCTAGCCCCATTCTGGATTTTGGGTCTGCAGAGTGATTATAGGACCTTATAGTCTTCATCATTCTCGTCCCTCATTTCAAAACACCCCTTTAGAGTGAGGTAAGTTAGGGCAGCCTTTCGCTCTTGGCTCTCCATGACCTAGGGCCTTGAACATGGTTGGTCCCCCTCTCTTAAAAATCTAAACAATATCGATCCACATATAAGACACCTGTGAATTCAGGAAGATCAATCAATCTCTTACTCCCTAGTAATGTGATAAGAAATGACTCTGATTCATTGATTTTCTCTAAACTTGGCATCAAGGTGGTCAAAACAAGGTCCTCTTCATGGATTCCAATTAATTGATAGAATTGATGAATACAGACTATGCCAGTATTTGAATATGACTTTGGAGTACTCGATCTGTAGAAGTTGTTTCCAGTCTTGTCAAGCAGCTAACATGTCACTCCAGTGAAATACTTTGACATATATTTACATAATTTTTAAATGTTTTTTATATTTACATATTTACTCAATCATTTTGAAAGACTGAATACTCACTTGCATCTTATACCATAAAAAAATTCAGCATTCTTGAAAGGTTTCTATTTTCTTTTAAGATTATTGAAATTCTATCATAATAGAAAAATCTGAATTATTTAGATTATGAAATATAATACTCAAAAAATAAGCATCATTCATTACCAGATTGTGTTCATACACTTGAAACTCTCTAGAATGAAATCTAACCTTGTTGGAATGAATAATGCTTAAATAATGTTATATAACTATCTAAGAAGGTGAAAATACATTCCAAGTTTTCTAAAACGAATATGCACCTTTCACAAATCTAAAAAAAATATCATTGTTAACCTAGTCCGCACATGACGGTACACATAATTTAAGAAAAATAAGTAAATAAATTGAATTTACACAAAGAAAATGATTAGCATAACCTAATTGGATGTTATACTATTTATACATTAGGATATTATGATACTAATCATTATAAATAAAATATAAAATAAATAAAATGAGGATCATACAAATATACATTTTACACAATACACAAGATATACATGAGAAAAATCCTTTTAAGTAAAAAACTCCCATAAAACATCATTATATTATAAAACACTTATAGAACGGTCTATCAATCTACATAGACCAAACCTAGGGAACCACTTCTCTTTACTTCCACATGACCAACAATACCTCATGTGAATAGTGATAGAATTTACTATAGATCTATAGATTCTCACCCTCTCAAATGAGATAAAATCTCCTTAAATATAGGAGAAAGGGTGATAAAATATCTAAAGAGGTATTATTCATACATATTTAAAGCAATGATTCATAAATAATTATAATAATATTAAATGATATATTTTGTATAACATAAGGTTTTGGGTATATGCAAAAAGATGTGACACAAAAAAGAGGCCACTTTCTTTTTTATGCTCGAATTGAGAATTTGGAAAGCACAAAATTTGATGCTCACCAAATGTGAATGATGTTATTATTTTTATCCTCCTCTCACTCTCTCTCTCTCCTTCCTTCCTTGCCCCATCTTTCTATCTCTCCTCTCCATCTCTCTATCTAACTCTCTCTCTCTCTCCCTCTTCTTCCCTCTCTAATTATCTTTATCTCCCCTCTCTTCTCTACCTACCTCTCCCTCCATCACTCCCTACCTCTCTCTCTCTCTCATTCCTTATCTACTTATCTAAATATCTCCCCTCTCTCTTCCCTCTTCTCTCTCTACCTCTCTCTCTCTCCCTCCCCCTCTTCTATCTCTCCTCTCCCTCTCTCTACCTACCCTCCCTCTCTCTCTTTGTTTCTCTCTATTTCACATCTCTCTCACCTCTCTCCCTCCCTCCCTACCTCTCCCTCCCTCTCTCCTTCCCTATCTACTTCTCTCTATCTCCCTCTCCCTCTCTCTACTTACCCCCTCTCTCTCTCTTTGTTTATCTCTCTCACCTCTCTCTCTCTTTCTATCCCCACCTCTCTCTCCATCTCTCCATCCCTCTCCACTTCTCTCTATCTCCCCTCTCCATATCTCTACCTACCTATCCTTCTATAACTCCCTACCACTCTCTCTACCTACCTCTCCCTTTATCACTCCCTACCTACAATGGCATAAATTTTTACCCTGTGTAATTTCCCATTGATTTACCTTCATATTAGCCTTACAAGTCTAATAATGCAAAAACTTGTCACTTTTAATCTACTTTTTCCATGTTCCCATATCGCCTAGCATCGGTGAAAGGAATTCCTTTCAAGGATATGCGCACATTGCGTGGACATCTGTGCACTATGCTAATGTCCTTACAAGATTCCTATATCAGAAAATGGTAAGGACGTTATCATTCTCTTTCACCTACAAGCATAATGTCCCGTATCGAATATTGACCACCTTGAACAACTATTTGCCTCTAAATTGTCCATTTGAACTCCATTCTTTCATTTTATCAACTCTCTTGGAAACTTCTTTCACTCTCTCAAGCTCTCTATTCTTTCTATCACTCATTCTCAATCTCTATCTCACTTCATACTTCACTTTCTTGCTTTTGATCTTCATTTTTACACCATATTCTTACTCCAATGCCATTGTTACTATAAGTTCTTGAAGTTCTATTCCATTAGCGTGGTGATCTCAATGTTCTTCTCCTTTCTCTATCAAAATTTTGAGAACTTGTAGAAAGGGAGCAAATATTGTGTCTATTTGCTTACTTGTATTATTATTCTTGTAGAGTAGCATTTAGATTGTTATTTCTCTCTACTTCTTTATCATTTTTCTAAAATATTGTTTTCTATTGGATTTCCATTGAGGTGGGAACACTGAAATGGGGGTTCGACTAAGGAAAACCTCAAAACATAGCCCTGACATTTTTCTTATTACTATGTGTAGGTGTTATTCATTTTCTTGGAGATAGCTAGAGAATTGGACCTTGAAAAAGTTGGAATTCTTCTTCTTTCTTTATCATTTTGTTATTAGAGTAGCTTTCATAGTATTCTTCTTGTTGTACTTTGCATTTTTGTACTTTTTGTCAAACTGTAAAACCAAAACATTCGGGTTGTTAGTAGACCCTATGTGCTTCTGGCTACTACTTGACCCTTTGTCCATATAGGATGCCAACATGTCTTTGAGACTCCAATGTGGAACACTAAAGTTTGGCCCTTGCATTGTCATCCTTTGGTAGAGAGTTGTCTAGTTTGTAGTCCAGGACCTCTGTGTAGGCTCACTTAGTTCTAGAAAACATCTATCATAAGCAGAAGGGAAATAGAGTCATGTTTTCCCTTCCTTTTCAATTTGTCCCTTCCCTTTCAACTTATTAGGTAGTTTGAGGTGGTTTAGGGCAGTTCACTTCCTTACGCTCTTCTGTGACCTAAGAGTCTTAGGGGTAGCAAATCCCCCTTTTCTATGCTACTTCTCTCTCTCCCTCTGTCCTCCGTCCCTCTCTTTATATCTCTCCTCTCCCTCTTTACCTACCCCTCTATCTCTCCTTCTCACCCCTCTCTCCTTCCCTCTCTACTCTCTATCTCCCCTCTCTATTTCTCTGTCTCTCTCTATCTCTCTCTGTCTCTTTGTGTCACTCTATCACTCTCTCATTCTCTCCTTCCCTTTCTACTTGTCTCTATCTCACCACACTCTCTCTCTACTTCTATCTATCTCACCTATCCCTCTTTACCTCTCCCTCCCTCCCCTCTCTCTCTCACCTATCTCACCTCTCTCTCCCTCCCTCATTACCTCTCCCTCCCTCTCTATTTCCATCTCTACTCTCTATCTCCCCTCTCCCTCTCTCTACCTACCTCTCTTTGTTGCTCTCTCTCTCTGTCATCTCTCTCTCCCCATCCCTACCTCTCCCTCCATCTCTCCTTCCCTACCACTCTCTCTACCTACCTCTCTACCTCTATCTCCCTTATCCCTCTCTCTACCTACCTCTCCCTCCATTAGTCCCTACCACTCTCTCTTCTCTCCTTCTCTCCCTTCCTCCCTCCCTCCCCCTCTTTCTATCTCTCATCTTCATCTCTATACCCACCCCTTCCCCCCTCTCTCTCTCATTTGGCTATAGCATTCTAAAAAATGTACTTTCATTTGGCTAGCACCAAATTTGGCACTCATCAAATGATTTCCATTGGAAAATACCAACCCTTTGGGTTGGATTTTCCTTGGGCATCCAACCCAAAAGGGTTGGACAACCATATCATGCCAAAGACATGATTTTGAAAAGGTAAAAACTTTACACTTTTTTGGTTGTTCTCTCCATCAAGTTTGCACATGTTTCAATGGAAATTTATAAAAAATACCATGATGATATTAAGCTCTCTCTTAGCTATCTAACCATATAATTTTTTCATATTTTGATTATGTTAAGGTTTTCATCTTTAATTTCTTTTGTTAGTATATCCATTTTTTGTCAAAAAACATGTGGTATTTTGAGTATAGTTTTTTACTCGTTCATCAAATTTTGAAACAAATTAATTTTTTATAAACTAGACTCCATTCTACACATATTGAAAAAATAATATTTTAATATTATTTTTCAAAAAATTTAGAGGGGGAGCACGCTCAAATTTCTATTTTTCAGGATGTGTCCACTTCGAAAATTAGTAAACAAATCATATATTCATTAAAAAATTAGCCAAAAAACTTCGCATAAACTACATGGTGTTAGCTAATTTCTCACCGAAGTGATTTTTGAAATTCTAAAAAAAAGTTAACATTTGGGAAGCACACTAGATGTTATGTTACATTTTTTTTTTTAAAAGGACCACTTTGTGTGCTGCCCCTTTTTGAAACCCTTAATACTTGTCGTTTTTAAAAAAAATAGTAGTTTAGAATGTAGACTACAACTCTTGTTCTTGTTGCATCTTCAAATTTTGTGTGTAACTATTTTCATTTTCTTGTCAAATATCAAACTTTATTGATTTTAGAAAAAAAAGTGGCATCTTAAGACTCCCTTTTTGTATCACATCTTGGTACACTTACCCTTTTATAACCTTATATTAGAACAATATATAAATTGCATAAGGGTATGACCCCTAATAATATTATGTTCTAACATGGAATGAATTTTCTAATGAGGCAATATGTAAGTGCCCAAATTTTGATAGGTAGACATTTTATCATCCAATAATGATTCACAACCCAACACATGACCTTATGCAACATGAAATGATAAAAAATTCTCTCACATAACTAATTTTGAAGTGACAAAACTACTTATTTAGTCCCTAGAGTCCTCTCCATTGTAATTTTATATCAATTTAACAATTTTCTAAGTGTTTTCTTGTTATCCCATCGTCTTGGTTTTTATTTTTTTCTTCAAATGTTGTATTTTCTCATATTTTCTTTTTCCTAGGGTAAACCATGTTCACTCAATAAAAATAATAACCAAAAGGGGAAATTTCAACTTATTATTTTTTTCTTTTCATCATTCTCATCCCTAGTGCTCTTCTCTAATATTCTTTTATCTCTTCTTCAATACATGAGCATGTCTAAGAACCCTATTTTTTTCTTTCCTTTTTGTTGTATAGGAGTCTATGGATAGGTAGGCCTCAATTTTTTCAAAGGTAAAATCCTTCATTTCAACATCTTGAATTTAAGTTTTTGCAAGAAATACATATAGGGTTTTGAGATATTTTAGAAGGAATCTCTCATGGTTTTAAAGGTCATCTCAATAAAAACTCAATATTAAATAAGGATAGGATTATAACACACAAAGAAATTGATTCAAATAAATTAATTTTACTATTTACAACATCTAGTCTCTTCAAGAAACACCAACTAAAAAATCCAAAGCTCTACAAAAACATCGTCACATTTTTTCTCACTTTTTCCTCCATATGTCTCTTTCATCGATAGAATATTTAACATATCCCATCATGAAGGCTATACTCATGGGAAGAAAAGTAATTTTAAGTTGAAATATGGGTCCTTGAGGACTCTCAAGTTAATAAATAAATCTTGCATACATAGGATCTTCTATACACAAGTGTGAGAGTTCATATTTGATTTAAAATTACTTGGCTTAGTTATTAGAATATATTTATATTAAAGAAACCTTTCTATGCCTTTGAAAAAAATTCATGGCTCTTTGAATTTAGAGTAGATTCAAGATTAATTTCATTTTACAGGATGTATTTTTTATTTGAATTTATTGTAAATTTATTTCAAAACAATATTATACTAAATTTTAAAGGTCTCAAATGATTACAAGTCTTCCGATAAGAAACATAAACAACTAAAATATTCAACAATCTAATTGATCATAATATTTTGAAAAAATGGAACATTCCTCTCACAAAAAAATAAATTAACATAACAAAGAAAAAAGAATTTTTAAAAATAATCATTTTTAAATATAAAGAAAAATTACTTAAATGTACATGTGTGTTGCTCTAACTTTTTGGTGTTCATTATTGAAATAGAAAGTATTTTTATTTTGTTGGTTTCTCACACTAATATCTAAAATGTTAGAAAAATGGAATGAGAGTGTGAAAGAGGGTTTCAATGATGGAATGATATAAAGCTTTAAACACACTCACACTTCCCCTAGTTCCACTAGAAAAAGAGATCTCCCAAAGGATAGGATTGATTTCAGCCTTGAGGTGAGTCAACCCTATTAGGAGGTTTGTTGTTTTCATATGACAAAATGAATGATTTGGACTTTTAGAAGATGAATTAAAATGCAATAATAAAACAAATCATATGAAATAACACTTGAAATGTAGAATATTACGATAACAAAAACAAAAATGATACTTTGCAAGAAGATATGAGAAGGGAAAAATGGTGTGCACTTGGCATAAAAAGTGGGTTCTGAGTTCTATAGTAGGACTAGTTCACACTAGGGTGAATGGGTCCTAGTGTAGGGGTCCAAAATCTTATTTTGTAGTCCTTAGATCCCAAATCTAAGCTTTTGATTTCTCTAGGTTTTACTATTGAAAAGCCAAAAATAAAATCTATAGGCGAGTTTCTGTGTCTTGACAATAATGTTGACAACTTTGATAACTTTGCAAAATTGCTCCTTTGATTAGTCTTCAATCCTTCTTCAACTATAAATTTGCACACACAAAGAGAGAAGATTTTTTTTATTTTTGGGTGAATGGGGGTTTGCCTTAGTCAAAACCCATGTTGGTAATTAAGCCTTGATAATGAAATGATGACAAATGGAAGGAATTGATGAATGAACAAAGCTTATTACTACTCGCCAAACCCTTAATGGCTTCCCTTAGAGGATTAAAGTCTAACACATCTCTCTAAGGTCTGTATATTGCATGAATTGGCTTGATTTCTTACTTGAATGCTTGAAACCTACATGACATGAATGCACATTATTTTGACATGATAATATGATCTTGATTTCTGCTATAGATGACTAATAAGTCTACTCTTCAATGCTCTTGACATTATTATTGCTCTTATGATCTCTTGATAGTGTGTCTTAGATTTGAGTTGATAAAATAACTTTATAGGTTTTTATCTAGTTTTCAAAAAATTAGATTCCACAAGCTAACATTGGAAACTTGAATTTGAATAATTAAAATATTGCCAAAAATATTAAAAATTGGGTCCTAAGACTTAAAGGCAAGGGAAATGGGTCCTAGGACCTAAATCTAGGACACTTAATTTCCAAGACTTGTTTAAATTAATGTTGTAAATTGTTTAAAATATGTTTCCCTTTCAGAAAATGGGAATAATAATGCTTTGGAATATACAATTTGGTCAATTAGAGGCTTAATTAATTCCAATTAATTAAGGGGATGCAAACTCACACTAAAGTAGACAAATAAGTCAAGAGAGGTCTAATTGTACAATTGTTAGAAAGGTAGGATTCTAAAGATCAAGGAGTATGATCAAGACCCCAAGATCTAAGATCCCATGGCAAACCAACAAAGGCACAAAGAGACACATGCATACAACAATGAAACAAGATACACAATCATACAATGTCAAAATTAATGCAAAGGGGATGAACTAACAAGTTGTATTATGCCACATCCATTAAACATGCTCAGATGGCTCCACTAGCAAGAAAGTTGTGTTATGCTAGGTGGCCATAAAAATATGCTCACAAAGGCTAGTGCAATCTGATATACACTAGGTGAGCCCAAAGGCAATAGGATGAGAAAGACACACTAGGTCTACAAGGTGTGAAATCATAAAAAGGTGGCACATGGGCAAGTCATGCCCAGTTTATAGGCTCCCATATGTCAACCATACCAAAATTTATACTCCCAGATAACTTTGATAAGGTGCCATACAAAATGGTCACATGTTTCACAAGGCTATAAAGCTGTGTTATACTACACTTATGAAATAAAGGCACCATTAGCAAGAAAGTTGTGTTATTCTTGGTGGATAGGAATTAGTTTAGGATAGTCAAAGGGGTTTTTCTTAGTTCATGAAAGGTCTCACTTTAGGGAACATCACACTTGATATCACCATCAAGAGAGGACTAGCTGGGGGATAAAAGATTCACACCTTAGGGAATGCAAGCCATAGCATTACCACCAAGAGGAATGGCATATACCAAGAAATGTCACACTCTTGAAGGAAATTAAACCCAATGTCACCACCAAGGAGACACATCACCTGAAATAAGAAGACCACACTTTGAATAAGGTCATGTCATTATGCAAGAAATGAGTGGGATGCTAATGTCGCTGGCTTTAAAGAAATTGTTAAACACCACGCTATGAGAAATTAATTTAAAGTAGAGAATGACAAAAGAAAATACATGAGAGCTTATTTGGAAATCCCTATGCCAAACATATGTTTCCAAATGAAGCTGCATCATGGAAAGGATGTTTCCCCCCATAAGTAATCCTAAGATAACACATAAGGGATCTACGGATTTAGGGTCAACATATGTATTTGCTACAATGTTATAATAGAGCTTTGAACCATCATCATTTCCTCAATGACACATATGGAGTGAAAACAAAGGAGAAGCTTTTTGGGTCAACGTGGAAGAGACCTAAATGTCTGAATGCCTTGCATCATCCCCAAAAGGAAGGCACGAGACAAATGAAAAGACAATAGTTATGACATATAGAATAATGTAGATATAAATAGAAAAATGTCACAAAAGATCCACTTCCTTTGTATCCTTGCACCAATAGAGTGACAAGGGTCATCCAAAGTAGGCTCACAAACATAAATACATGCCAAGTAGTACAATATCAAGAATCACACCATGCACATGCAATTACACAAAGAACATGAATAGACATAAAGCTAGTATGACACATGTGAGCCAGCCTAAAGCAAGTCATCCACATCCCAAACTTGGTCATCATATTTGGAAAGTTGATAACTAGTCAAAGGGGTAACAACGAGTGTTGTAATAGGATAATCGCCAAGGTCAACACATGGTGAGTTAGTCTTGTCAGGAGGATCATCACAGTTGTTGTCATCTAAGTTCATTGAAGGGGAAAATAATAAGTTCAGATCATTATGCACTTCCTCATCAATCTTAACAATTTCATCATCATAATCCAAGTTTATCAGAGCAAGATATTTAATGACAATGTCCATAGAGGTTTCATGTTGTTGTTGTGGTGAAGGTGGAGAATCATCATGCTTTGTTTGAGTTAGTATTTGATCTTTGGTTGTTGGTTTGTTCTTTTTTTCTAACTAATGAGCAATAGCATGACGTCTTCACCTATGCTCTATAGCATTTTTATTTCTTATTGCACAATTTTCAGGTTCTGATGGTGTAGGAGTAGGTTTATCAACCATTCATTTCTTTTCTTCTTACAATGGAGGAAAAAAAGAATTGTTGAAGGTTGGTCAACCACTTTCTCTTTGGGTTTAGACTTGTTTGATCTTATGAGGCACAACAAGAATTGTATGGTTATCTCTTGGTCTCTTATAAGAAATAGGTAGAGGATTTTTCATGGATTTTTCTTGGTTACTTGGAAGAGATTTTGGTTCAATCATAGCTTCATCAATGATAGGAGGTTCAATCATGGACTCAAGAATATTGCTAAGAAATAAGTTTACATGTGCTTTACCTTGAACTTTTGGTAAGATTTGAAAAAGAGTTCCTCATGATGCTTAATAGGTTCCATGGGTTTGGGCCAAAATTAATCTAATGAAAAATTCCCATGGGAAGACAAAAGATTAAACTGCTATGATGAATAGTAAAGATATCATTTCCAAATATAAATTTCAAATATTTGTGCACTACCGATGGGATGGCATCCATGGAGCATAGGCATGGGTAGCCTAGCTTCACATAGAATTGGTTCTATGATGGGATGATGGAGAATGAGAAATATAATTTTTTTGATTCAACTTTTAATGGGAGAGTGATCAAACCTATCATAGGGCAAGCAAAACCATTATGTGTTTTGATCCATGCTTTCGATTACTAATAAGATTCTTGGTAAAGTTCATGCACAAAAAGAATTCCTCAGAGATCACATTCTCTACATACACAGTATCAATTAATATCCCATTAGTAGGCTTATCATTAATTCTTCTGGCAATGTAAAGAGGGCCATCAGGTGCACACTTGATTGTCATTTTGTGAGAAAAAAATGTCAAGAGATAAGTCAGTTTTTCCCTTACAAGGTTGAACGTCAATGTGGTTGACCATAGTTTGTATTCATCCTCATTATCACTTGTGTTATTATTAGTCATATCTTGTATGTTGTCAACATTCATCACATCATTGTTGGTGTAACTAGCTTTAAGAAATTATATGTTATGATTTGGCATTGGATTGGTAAAAATTTGCAATTTTTTGTTGGGTGGGGAAACAAACCTATTTCCTTGATCATTAACACCACCTATCTAGATGTGATTAGAATCAATGAGGTCTTGCACAATATTTTAAGATGCATACATCATTCTGTATTGTGTCCATTTTTCGGTGATAATAGAAAAAAAAATTGGGTTATGGTTCAGAGGTAAATGCTTAGTGGTATTGAGATCTCTAATGGGAGATAAGGTAATTAAGATCTTACCCAAGAGTTTTAACATGATAGAATGAAGGGCATCAAGTAACTGGGTAAATTTCCTATTCTTATCCCTAAATTGATATGGATTTTTTGTTTTTATAGCAGCCATTTGAGACTCAATATGTTGATTTTTTTGAGGTGGATTTATTTGTATAAAGCCCTTATTTTTTTTCTTGAATGGTTGGAAATGATTATGAGCTATGAATTTAATTTTTTCAATACGATTGGAGGAAGTTTTCACTTCACAATGACTAACTGAATTCTGATAGTCATGGAGAGTTGTGCACAAGTAAGTGAAGGATGGAAATTTAAATATCCCAAGCTTATCTTGAATATTGGTTTTCAAGTTGTCAATGAATATTCTTTGAAGATCGGCATCAAGAATCTTAATATTGATTTGTGAGTAGAGAAATTGATAACGTGTTATGAAATCAATGACCTTTTCATCTTTGTTTTGTTTACATTACATTAAATAAGGCAAGGCCATCTTGGGACCAATGTGCACTTGGAAATGGTTGAGGAAGGCATCAAAAAGTTCATTTAATGAATGAATTGAATTATTCAGTAAAGAAAAAAATCATTCCAAGGTTGTTTCTGTCAAGGATTTAGGAAAAATCTTAGCCAAGAGCTTTTCTTCAAACATGAAGTCACTACATAACATGTGTATGTTGAGACATGGTTACTAGGGTCTCCTTTACCACCATATTTCTCAAATCTAGGAATCTCTATGCCTTGTGGAATTTGTGCTCTCAATATCTCCAATGATAATATGTTTCATTTGACATATTGTGAAGGTTTTCCATTTTGATATTAGTTCAATGCATGGAAATTTGTTGTTGGAGGGATGGAACATTTCACAAAAGTTGATTAAGGATGAAATCATTGGTTGTGTTTTGGGATGAAGGGGAATATGTTGGAGGTGTATATGTGTTGGGAGGACAAGTGAATTGCAAGTTTGTGAGAGGTTATTGGTTAGGAGATATGATGTTTGAATTCAAAAAGCTAAAAGGATTCCCAATGCTAAAAGGATTTATATTTCTATTTGGTTTCCTTGTTGTAGTAATAGTTGAATTAGCGTATGCAAGAATACATGCCACATTTGTAGGGGGAGGAATTTTATTTCCACCTTGAATTTGAAAGTAACCCAAAATTTTAGCACAATTATTCAATGTAGGAACATGATTATCAATGATGTGAGCTAGGCTATGAAAAATTTCTATTCCTTTTTCATTATCAAACATTTTCCTCATGTTATCTATGATAGGAATCATAGAACCAACAATATACTCAACACTCACAAAGTTTTGTAATATTTCTAAGGCTTCATCCATTTGTTTTAGCTTTTCTTGAGGGATATGAGCAACAGAGTATACTGAAAGTAGTAGTGAGAATGACCCCCTGGCCTCTCCTACTTGTGCCCCAGTTGGTCCTAAAACCATTGCTCCCCAGTCCCTATCTTGTCGGAAAGCCCTTTTGGCTTCTGTTCTGCCTTCATGTCCTAATCAGCAGTCTTTGCATGATTGCCCTATCCCGGGTTTTGCCTCGCCACCCTATCCTATTCTCCAGCCGTCTCCTGTTTCCCTACCTCGGGTTTGGTCTCTGGTTTTAAAGGTACCTCTGTTACTAAATTAGTCTCGTACTCTGGGAATTCTATGGAAATTCTATCTGATAAACCTATGGTTAGTAAAGAGTCGGCCCCTAGCGCCCCTACATCTAGAAATTTTGGGAATGCCCAGTTTGATTCCCCTAATCAGGATGAAATTAATTCCACCCTAAATTAGCTCAAGTTTGCAGATATTGTGAGTGTGGCAGAAAAAAGAATGGATGGCCTCTTCACTGTTCTCAAGTGGACCCAGAGGGAAGTCTGTGAGTTGAAAGGCTGTAATAGAGATCTCAGCAACAGAGTCATGGATTTGGAGCAGAAGACTTGCTAGAATTGTAATGAGAATGAGGGACAGGAAACCCCCTTACCAAGGAAAAGACAACATTTGCAGGAGGAAAGATTGACTAGTGGTGTATTGTCAAACCCAAGGTTGCTTGCACTGTCTTGTGGAAGACTTTCCACTGTCTCCTGCCTGGAACCTGACTCCAATGGGTTCCTCTTGAGCTTGGAGATTGACCAAACTCTGCTCCAACTCTTCTCAAAGAGTCCCTACCTTGTGCTTTACCTTGGGTAGACAAACACCTTCTTGCAATTTGAATGCTCTTCCTTGGACTTAGAAGGATCTAAGTACCATATTCTTCAAACTATTAGAACTACTTGCAGGGGAGTTGTAGATACTGTCTCCATGCTATTTGTATCCACAAGGATCCATCTTGCTTGGTGTTCAACCCTCAAACTACCCGATTTCATAAAATTGCCTAGGTGAGGCCTAAATCCTACTAGCCCTTACCAGTCCGTTTTTGGCCTTTTAATCTCAAACTTGCCACACAACCTATCAAACAAAAGAAACTTTTAGGCACCCTTTTCAGAGCTTTAAATCTTGCATTTGGTTTTAGATCTCTACCTGTTCTGTATAGCTGGTTCCAATGTTCTTGGAGGGGAGGCCTAATTGCCCTCATAACTAGGGTTTCACTGATCCCTTACCTATTTCACACTCAAGAGGATTGTTCAAGCCTTCAACTCACTAGTATCCTTGTGTTTGACTATATTCCACCTGGAAGTGTATGATTTCCGTACAAGTGTACCTTCCCCTGCCTTGGTTCTTTAATTCTCACTTCCAAACTCCTAACTGGGCAGTAAACACTCGCCTAGGGTTTAGAATTTAAAATCTCTGCTTGGTTCTCTTGATTTTCTGTCATTAGATATGTACAAGGCACTGGATTCCCTTCCATATTCCACCAATTTCAGGAATATTCCGTGGTTGATGTCTATGGGGAAGCCATTTCAACTTGGCTGCTCAAAACAATATTTACAACCACTAAATTCTAATCTAAAGTTTCTAATCAAAAACTCTACTCTCAATAACCTAAACACAAGATTAATATTATTCTATCCTATCTGATGAACATGGAGACAGTGTTATTTCAACAAATAAAATGCCCACAAGATCACTGCTTCTGAGAAGGCACGTGCAGATATAGGAAATACAGTTTTTACTTCTTGCTTGCAATCAAAAACTTAATTACAATGCATGGGATCTTACTCAATGAAATATTTACAGGATCTAAATACTATAATATGCTAAGTGAACTCTGTTTCAACGCCCAAAACTATGCATTAACACATAAAAATCAAAGTTTTGAAAACACAGAAAAATCCAGAAATTGCTAATCGTCCTCTTCTTTCACAACAGAAATTTTTTTACAATGTTCTAACTACTCACTCTCGAGCCACACACTCCACTTTGATGCCTTTTCCACCATTCAAGGGTAGTTAATCATGCATTATCCCTGATTTCAAGGGATTCCCAATGCCAAATAGGTTGCATGTAATTTCACAAACTTTGCCATGCAATTTTACAAACATTTTGTAACTTACCAACATGTTATGATCTTGAAGTTAAGGACCTCACCCTCCTTACTCTGAACCATCAACTCCATAACTGTGTTTTGGCATCTTCTAACAAAGACCATGTGTTTAAAACACATTAACTGCCCTATATACAACATAGGCTGTCTAAAACTAATAAAGCCAAAATTTAAAAGTATGATTAAACTAGGATGACTTCTATGCTAATAATTAATTTAACACACCTACACAAGACCTTCTAAGGTCCAATTCAAACACACCAAAATCCCTGACTTGGCTAGAGTAAAAAACAAGCCAAAATTGTGAACAGACTCGGTGGAGGTCAGCCTAGGTGCTCCTGCACCATCCTCCCCAAAAAAGAAAACTTCAATCCATCCTTGGATTGAGCAAGTTTGAATCAATGCCCAACTTCTTGAACTCTGCCTCCTTGATCCATATTGGATCTGCCTCAGGTTGTCCATGTCTTTGGATGAGGTGTTCTTTATATTCCTTGGTCCTGGTTCTCTTGTAAACTCTAGTGTCCAATACCTTATCAACTTGTTTAATTGCAGTGGAGGGCAGTTTGAGTTCTTCAACATCTTGACTGACTTCATGGAAGGTGTGATCCAAGTTTAATGGTGGTCCTTTGTAGTGTACAAGGTCTACAACATTAAAAACAGGGGACAGTCCACTGTCATCTGGCAATTGCACTTTGAAAGCAGTGTTGCCATACTTCTCCAAGATAGGACAAGGACCTATCCTCATCATTTGCAGCTTGTGAGGAACTCCCTTCTGCAATCTAGCCTTGGTTTTATGTTTCATGGTATTCTCTGCCAAGGTTTTTTTGACTATCTCATGAATTTCCTGCATTGCACAAGCAAAGTCATCTGCATAACCACTTCCCTTAACTCCATCCTTTAGCTCTCTCAATTCATAAACACCTCTAGGGTGTAGACCATAAACAATTTCAAAAGGACTCTTCCCTGTTGACCTATTCACTGTATCATTATAGGCATATTCAGCCTGCCCAATAATCTGATCCCATTGTTGACCATACTCCTTGGTCAAGCATCTTAAAAGGTTTCCAAGTGTTCTATTTACCACTTCGGTTTGACCATCAGTTTGGGGATGGTATGCAAATCCAAAGGACAGATTGGTACCCATTCTTTGCCAAAGAGTCTTCCAAAAACGACTCATAAAATTGGTATCTCTGTTTGAGACAATGCTAATTGGTAAGCCATGAATTCTGACTATTTCTTTGAAGAAAAGGGAGGCTATTTGACTGGCATCATTGGTTGTTTTGCAGGGTATAAAGTGAGCCATTTTGTTGAATCTATCAACAACAACATAAACACTATCCATACCTTGCCTTGTCTTGGGTAAACCAACTACAAAGTCCATGCTCAAGCATTCCCATGGCCTAGAAGGGATTGGCAGTGGCTGGTATAGGCCTGCATTTGAAGAAGTGCCTTTTTCTTTTTGACACACTACACATCTCTCTACATACTTCCTAACATCTAGGTTCATCTTAGGCCAAAAATAAAACCTTTGGACAAGCTCTTGAGTTTTAGTGATCCCAAAATGACCACTCAATGCACCATTATGCTTCTCTTGAATTAAGTTCTCCCTAATAGAACATCTAGGAACACAAAGTTGATTCCCTTTAAACAATAAGTCACTTTGCAAGGTATATTCAACATACTTGCTATGGAATGGTTCTTAAACTCAAGACATACCTTATAAATTTCTGCAAAGTCTTCATCATCTACATATAGATCTTTGAAGTGATATATTCCCATGCTCTTCAACTGAATTTCTTGGATTGTGAGAACTCTCCTACTTAATGCATCATCAACTTTATTGAGAGCTCCTTTCTTTTGCTTAATATTGAAGGTGTAAGCTTGCAAGTACTCCACCCATTTCATGTGCCTGTGACTCAACTTCTCTTGTGAATTTAGAAAATTGAGTGCTTGATTATCTGAATACACAATGAATTCCTTGGGAAGCAAGTAATGCCTCCACTTCCTTAGTGCTTGGACCAATGCATACATCTCAAGGTCATAAGAAGAGTACTTCTTTTTGGCTTCACTTAGCTTCTCTGAATAAAAAGCCACCGGTCTGCCCTCTTGGCTAAGAACAACTCCAATTGCTACATTACTTGCATCACATTCAATGGTGGATAGCTTCTCAAAGCTTGGCAACACCAAAATAGGTTGGGTAGCTATCTTTTCCTTTAGCAACTCAAAACTCTTGTTAGCTTGCTCATTCCACACAAATTTGGTTTTCATTCCTCCTTTAATGGTATCCAACATAGGAGCACAAATTGCACTAAATTTCCTTATGAATTTCCTATAATACTGAGCAAGACCATGGAAGCTTCTTACCTTTGTTGCTGTCTTCGGAGTAGGCCAATTGAGAATGGCTTCTACCTTGTTGTTGTCCATCTTTAAGTTGCCATGTGATAGCACAAATCCAAGGTACACTAGCTCTGTTTTGATGAACTCACACTTTTCCAGATTGATCTTCAGCTTCTTGAAAATCAGCTCAATGTGTTGGAGGTGCTCTTCTCTTGTTCTGCTGTAGATCAGTATATCATCAAGATACACTACTACAAACTTGCCAATGTAGTCCTGGAGAATTTCATTCATGAGTCTCATGAATGTGGAGGGGGCATTAGATAATCCAAATGGCATTACTAGCCACTCATAAAGACCCTCATTGGTTTTGAAGGTTGTTTTCCACTCATCACCCTCATGTATCCTAATTTTGATGATAGCCACTCTTTAAATCTATCTTGGTATAGTACCTAGCTTCACCTAGACAATCCATGAGATCTTCAATCCTAGGGATGGGAAACCTATACCTGATGGTTATCTTGTTGATTGCTCTGGAATCAGTACAAAGCCTCCATTCTCCTCCTTTCTTGGGTGCTAAGACAGTGGGTATTGTACAAGGACTAATTCTTTTCCTAATAAGACCTTGGTCAAGTAGTTCTTGGATCTGCCTAGCTATTTCCTCATTTTGTTGAGGTGTCATCTTATAGGCTGCTTTGTTCGGAAGAGTGGCTCCTGGTATCAAATATATCCTATGACTTATGGCTCTTAGGAGGTAAGGTTGCTGGTTGACCACTACTTACAATGCTTTCATAGGTCTGCAACAAGTCTTGGATCTCCTTTGGTAGTTCTTGCTTCTCAGCTGCCTTCTCTTTGCTTACTTCTCTTGGCTTGATCATTACTGCATAGCCAACACCTTCTCCTTCTTCTAAAGCTTTTAAGAACTCTTTTTCACTAGCTATTAGCAGCTTAGAACCTGCTGTCTGCACCTTAGTATCTTCCAACAAAGATTGAATCTTTTAGGTTACATTGTCCTTCTTGAAGGTATATGAATTCTTAGCTCCATCATGCACAGCTTGACAGTCAAATTTCCATGGCCTACCTAGGAGCAAGTGGCATGCATCCATAGGCAACACATCACACAATACTTTGTCTTTGTACTTGCCAATTGAAAACTCCACCCATGCTTGTTCATTCACCAAGACATGCTGACCCTTATTGAGCCATGTAACCTTGTAAGGATTATTGTGATATATCCTTGTCAATTTTAGTTTGCTGACTGCCTCCTCTGACACAATATTGTTAGTAGAACCTGAGTCTATTATGACCTTACACACCTTCCCCATCATCTTGCATTTTATCCTAAACAAGGACCTTCTTTGGCTTGGCTCTTCTTTGACTGGTTCTTTGATTAAAGTCCTTCTCATCATGAGATTCTCACCTTCCTCTGAGTTCAAAGGTACTTTTGATTGCTTATTTGCTACAACTGTTTCATCTTGAATCAGATGGGTTCTCTTATCTCCTCCATGAGAAGTGCTACCTTTCTTTGGACACCTATAGGCTGGGTGTACCAATTGGTTGCAATGATAGCATTTTATGTTGGTGAAGTAACTGCCTCTTCCTTATCCACCACTTCTTCCTTTGGAGCTGAAACCTCTTCCTCTACCACCTCTACTAGAACTTCCTTCTTGCTAATCAGAAAATCTGACTTCTCCTTGGGCTCTTGATTCTGAGCTTCTTCCACTATAGCTTCCTCTTTGTCCTCTGCTGTCTTTCCCTTTACCTCTACTTTTGGGGTTTTGTTCTTGTTTCTTCTTGCCTTTCTCTTCTATTTTCAAAGCCATTTGATAGCATTGGAAGACTGTTTTGAAGTTTACTAAACTCATATCTTCTTGAATAGACCATTTGAGTCCATTTAGATACCTTGCTAACTTTATACTTTCATCTTCAACCACCTTTGATCTAAGGCACAATTTTTGAAACTCCTCTGTATATTTTTGAACATCCATATCTTTTTGCCTCAGATTGTGTCTTCTCCTATGCAACTGAACTTCATAATCATCAGGGAGATAAGTTTTCCTTATCTTAGTCACCATTCCTCTCCATGAAACTATGGGACCTTTGCCTTCTTTCTCTCTTTCTGATTGTACAAACTTCCACCATGTGAGAGCTGCTCCTCTTAACCTTGAATTGGCCACCTTCACCTTTTGGGCCTCTGTTATGCCATCACACTCAAAGTGATTCTCAATGCTCTCAATCCAATCCACAACCGAATCAAGGTCCATTTGTCCACTGAAAAGTGGCACACCCTCCATTGCTTTACCACTCAAGGCCTGTAATGCCTTCAAGAATGGTTCCTCTGCAAGAACAGGGTCAGGCTTTGGAGCTTCCTCCTCCAAATCCTCTTCTTTTTCCTTGGCTTCATGTTCTTCTTTCTTCTTTATCTTGTCCTTCACAGTATCTGCTGTCTCATGGACTTCATCCAAGATTTTCTCCATCTGAGATATCCTTTCTCTGAGCAACTGGTTATCTTCCTCTTGCTCTTCTACCTTCTTTGCTAGCTCTGCATTTGTCACCATGGCTTCTTCCTCTGGTGTATTCTCTCCAACTGACTCAGTGGTTTGGCTCATTAATCACAAGCCTTGAATCCAACTCAAAGCTCTGACACCAATATGGTGTATTGTAAAACCCAAGGTTGCTTGCATTGTCTTGTAGAAGAATTTCCACTGTCTCCTACCTAGAACCTGAATCCAATGGGTTCCTCTTGAGCTTGGAGATTGACCAAACTCCACTCCAACTCTTCTCAAAGAGTCCCTACCTTGTGCTTTACCTTGGGTAGACAAACACCACCTTGCAATTTGAATGCTCTTCCTTGGACTTAGAAGGATCTAAGTGCCATATTCTTCAAACTGTTAGAACTACTTGTAGGGGAGTTGTAGATACTATCTCCATGCTGTTTGTATCCACAAGGACCCATCTTGCTCGGTGTTCAACCCTCAAACTACCCGATTTCATAAAATTGCCTAGGTGAGGCCTAAATCCTACTAGCCCTTACCAATCCGTTTTTGGCCTTTTACTCTCAAACTTGCCACACAACCTATAAAAAAAAGGCACTTTTAGGCACCCTTTTCAGAGCTTTAAATCTTGCATTTGGTTTCAGATCTCTTCCTGTTTCGTATAGCTGGTTCCAATGTTCTTGGAGAGGAGGCCTAATTGCCCTAATAACTAGGGTTTCACTGATCCCTTACCTATTTCACACTCAAGAGGATTTTTCAAGCCTTCAACTCACTTGTATCCTTGTGTTTGACTATATTCCACCTAGAAATGTATGATTTCCGTACAAGTGTACCTTCCCATGCCTTGGTTCTTTAATTCTCACTTCCAAACTCCTAACTGGGCAGTAAACACTCGCCTAGGGTTTAGAATTTAAAATCTCTGCTTGGCTCTCTTGATTTGCTGTCATTAGATATGTACAAGGAACTGGCTTCCCTTCCATATTCCACCAATTTTAGGAATATTCTGTGGTTGATGTCTATGGGGAAGCCATTTCAACTTGGCTACTCAAAACAGTATTTACAACCACTAAATTCTAATCTAAAGTTTCTAATAAAAAAATCTACTCTCAATAACCTAAACACAAGATTAATATTATTCTATCCTATCTGATGAACATGGAGATAGTGTTATTTCAACAAATAAAATGCCCACAAGATAACTGCTTCTGAGAAGGCACAGGCAGATACAGGAAATATAGTTTTTACTTCTTGCTTGCAATCAAAAACTTAATTACAATGCATGGGATCTTACTCAATGAAATATTTACAGGATCTAAATACTATAATATGCTAAGTGAACTCTATTTCAATGCCCAAAACTATGCATTAACACATAAAAATCAAAGTGCTGAAAACACACGGAGTTTTCAGAAAACACAGAAAAATCCAGAAATTGCTAACCGTCCTCTTCTTTCACAACATAATTTTTTTTACAATGTTCTAACTACTCACTCTCGAGCCACACACTCCACTTTGATGCCTTTTCCACCATTCAAGGGCAGTTAATCACACATTATCCCTTATTTCAAGGGATTCCCAATGCCAAATAGGTTGCATGTAATTTCACAAACTTTTCCATGCAATTTTACAAACATTTTGTAACATACCAACATGTTATGATCCTGAAGTTAAGGACCTCACCCTCCTTACTCCGAACCATCGACTCCATAACTATGTTTTGGCATCTTTTAACAAAGACCATGTGTTTAAAACACATTAACTGCCCTATATACAACATAGGCTGTCTAAAACTAATAAAGCCAAAATTTAAAAGTATGATTAAACTAGGATGACTTCTATGCTAATAATTAATTTAACACACCTACACAAGACCTTCTAAGGTCCAATTCAAACACACCAAAATCCCTGACTTGGCTAGAGTAAAAAACAAGCCAAAATTGTGAACAGACTCAGTGGAGGTCAGCCTAGGTTCTCCTCCAGCAACTAGGCTCGAGTGCGATATGTCCAAGATAGGCCAAAATATTAGGGCCACTATGGCGAATAATCTCAAAATTTCCAGGCATAATACTATTATCATCAATGCTATGGTGGAAAAGCTCGAAAAAAATCAAAAGGGATCGCTAGTCGTGGATTTGGATGTGGACAGAGGATGCGGAAAATCTACTGTTGAAGGGATTTCGACTCACACCCAGGCTAATACTAAGCGGAAGACCCCGATTTCTTCACATACGGCTCAAATCCTCAAGCAGGGGTTACAGGATATGAAAGATGTTGAAAAAGAGGCTGAGGAGTTGTTGAACACCTTGGAGTAGTGCGTTGTTGTTAGTTCCTGGTTTTTTGGCGGTCCTTTTTTTGGACCTTGTTGTCTCTTTGTCCTGTCGTTTCCTTTTTGGGACAGCTATCTGTTTGTTTGGACTTATTTTGCTCTATCTTTGTTGTTTAAACTTGGTGGTTTCAGGTCCCTGTAAAACCTTCTTTTTCCTTTTCAAAAACAATGGTTTCAACATCAATTATAGGATTGGAGGTCATAGGACATGTTATTTCAATTATGGATTCCAACATGGGTTGACTAGTGCCAATACTCTAAGTGAAAGAGTTGGAAAACCCAAGATCCACAACGGATGTTCTAACATGGAATGGCATGAGTCTTGAACTACGTCTCACTAAAGTATTGGTAATAAGACACCAGGTGACATAATACTCATACAAGTTTCACCAAACCAAAAGTGTACCCAAAATAGACAAAAAGCACTAAACAAATGTAGAAAACACCCAAAAATAGGACACACAATGCTAATATTTAAAGAGATATTACAATTTTTAGATCTAACATATAAGGATTTAGTACTTTTAAATGTAGAAATATGAAAATAATGTCTTTTGAATGTAAATTCTCATTTTTGAATAATGCACTTGTTTTGACCAATAGACTTGAATACAAATAATTATAAAACACTACAATTTCAAAAATTGAAACAAAGATCTACAAACAACAAGAAATCAAGGGTAAGTGCAAAAAGATGGGGGGCCAAAAGGGGTCTTAAGTGGCCACTTTTTTCTGAAATCAGGAAATACTGACATTGGATATGAAATTGAGGATAGTTACACTCAAAAAATTTAGATACAACAAAAACAAGGATCATAGTGCTTTGAGTCTACTTTCTAAACTACTATTTTTTTGGAAAATGGTAGAGATTAAGGGGTTCAAAAGAGGGAGCCACAAAAATTGGTGTTGTTTTTGTCAAAAAAACATAATATAGTGAATTTTCTAGCTCCCTCAAAAAGTTAACCTTCTTTCGGTATTTTTAAAATCGCTTCAATGATAAATTAGCTAACAACATATAATTTATACTTGATTTTTCTAATAATTTTTTAATGAATATTTGATTTTTTACTAATTTTCAAAGTGGACACATCCTAAAAAATATAAATTTGGTCCTGCTATCCTTATAAATTTTTTAAACTAATAGAATTTTTTTTTTAATATGTGTAGAATGGAGTGTAGTTTCTAAAAATTTAATTTATTTAAAATTTCAATGAATGATTAATTCATAACAAAAATAATACCAAACAATGGTTTTTTCCAAAAAACGGACACAAACAAAAGAAATTAAAGATGAAAGGCTTAACATTGTCAAAATGTGAAAAAAATTACATCATTAAATAGCTAAGAGAGAACCTAACAAACCCAAGTGTTCAATTTGTTCAACCTTGAAACACATGCAAACCTAATGGTTAGCAAGGATGTGATTATATGAAATCTTGTAGGATATGCAAAAACACATCTTTGGACATTGGGAAGACACTCCAAGCCTTTGGGTTGGTAATCCAAAGCAAATACCAAGCCTAAGGCTTGGGGATTCCCAAACTAAGAAATAACGTGAGCACATTATAACATGCTCGTGTTATAACATGCATGAGTTATTTCATGGTTTTGACATATATTTTGTGTTTGTTCTCAGGAGTTTCCTAAGCAAGACATAACACGAGCACGTTATAACACACTCACATTATGTCTTGCTTTGTGTTAAATGCTATTCTATTAAATGTATGCATATATTTGTATGTATGTATGTATTTATGTACATACATATGTATGTACGCTTGCATGTACATATGTATGTATGTATGTATGCCTATATGTATGTATGTTTTCTTATGTGTATGTATGTATTTAGAGGGAGGGAGGTACCTAGGAGAGAGAGAGAGAGATACCTGAGTTAGAGGGAGTAGGAGATAAGGGGTTGGAGTGAGGGACATATCTAGGTAGGGTGGGAGGGATAGAGGGAGAGAGAGAGAGAGAGGGGGGGGTGGGAGAGAGAGAGGAGAGAGAGAGAGAGATAGGGAGAGGGAGAGAGTTATCTAGGTAGGGTTCCAGAGGAGAGAGAGAGGGAGTAGGAGAGTGAGATAGATAGTGGGAGTGAGTGAGTGGAGAGAGGAAGGTGGGGAGGGAGAGAACTAATAAGATAGGGAGAGAGAGAGAGAGGAGTGAGAGAGGGGTCAAAGTGAGAGGGACTTATCTAGGTAGGGTGGGAGGGATAAAGAGAGAGGGGAGAGAGAGAGAGAGAGAGAGAGAGAGAGAGAGAGAGAGAGAGAGAGAGGGAGAGAGGAGAGAGAGAGGGGAGAGAGAGGAAGGAGGGAGAGGGAGGGAGGGAGAGAGAGAGAGAGAGAGAGAGAGAGAGAGAGAGAGAGAGAGAGAGAGATATTAGCATTTAGGGTTGAAGGGTCGAGGTATTAAGGATTAAGGGTATAGATTTGAGGGATTAGGGTTTAAGGCATAGTGTCCAAGGTTGAGGGTTTATGTTTAGTGCTAAGTGAGAGACCTAGATGGCTAAGGAGAGAGAGAGAGAGGAAACCTTTAGAAATCATCATTTTCATAATGTGAGCACATTTTAAAGAAGTTGAGATATAGTCATTTTTTATAGCAAGAAAAAACATTCCCGTGTTATAACACAAGTGCATTTTGGCTTGCTCTAAAAACAATAAAAAAGTCAGCATACCCACGATCTAGGCCCACGTGCTCTATTATTCTCCTGGTTATGCATGTGTTCCAACAAAAAAAGAGCTTTTTGATGCTGTTGGGAAGTGCACATGCAAAGTTTTCACATTCTATCACCTTTACATGAACTTTCCACCACCTTTTTATGGTTTGCAACTTAGGGAGGAAATAATAGAGTTTTCACATCAAATTTGATATATATCAATTCAAGACTCAATTTTTTTAGCGTTACAATGTTAATTGTGATTGAATTGTAGGAATTTAACATTGTACATTAGTTATTTGTATTGTTGTTAGTAATTCTATTTGAGTGATATACACTTGAATGTTGAAAAGGAAGCAAGCTTGTGAAAAACTCAAATTATTGAGGAGATTGTTCAAGAAGAAGAAAAATACTACATAATTGGGTAGTTCCTCCATTTGAATCTTTTTTTTTTAGGTATGTCAAGTCTTTACACATTTTATTTACATTTTCCTTAATTATATTATGTTTTTTTATCATCCCTTACCATACATGCTTAATACAATTCTTTGATTTTGTTATTATGCATATTCCATGTTCATCAAATTGTTTGTTTCTCATTATACCATTAGCCCCTCTTGGTACATTTTAAACTACACAATTCGTTTCACTTTCCAATTACATTTTAAACCACATCTCTTTAAGGCACTTTGTTAAACCTTCCATTTTGGTATAGGCATGGGGGATGTTAGAAAATGCTTTGGAATTTGGTTTTACACCTAGAAATTGCATTTGCTTGAAATTTAATAAAGCTTTTTTAACAAATCCATTTTGTGCATATCCTACAATCATTGTAGTCCATGAGGACATATCTCATTGAGGCATTTTGTCAAATAGGTCATGTGCCTTGTCTATACATGTCTACCAAAGCATTTTATCAAACATGTTATACAAGGCAATGAGATGTTTGAAAAAATGACTCAAATGGATGTGGTCTCATGGTGATGGAATGCCATTCCATCACCATGAGACCACATTTATTTGAGGAATTTTTTCAAACAATTCACTACCTTGTCTATGCTACAATATCTTTCGTACATGTCTACCAAAGAATTTTATCAAACATGTTAGACAAGGAAATGAGTTATTTGAAAAAATTCCTCAAAGAAATGTGTTCTAAGACCACATTTCTTTGAGGAATTATTTCAAACAACCCATTCCCTTGTCTATGCTATCAAATTTTCCATACATTTTCCATGTTGTGCATATCTTGCAATCATTGTAGTCCATGAGACATATCTCATTGAGGTATTTTGTCAAATAGTTTATGCCTTGTCTATGCATCCACATTTTGCATGTGCAACCATAACACTCATGAAAATTTCCCATTTTATGTTT
Source organism: Sequoia sempervirens (assembly GCA_007258455.2). Taxonomy (NCBI): domain Eukaryota; kingdom Viridiplantae; phylum Streptophyta; class Pinopsida; order Cupressales; family Cupressaceae; genus Sequoia; species Sequoia sempervirens. Next base: position 106,109 of record VDFB02342784.1, read on the forward strand.
TGATAGATGTCATACCCCATTCAATGGTCCCATTGCTGCTATGGCTAAAAGCCTAAAACATGTTCTTTCAACTAAAGTATGGATGCATGGAAAAAATCTATCAAAGCATAATAGTATGCAAAGGCATAGACAAGGTATTGAACTATTTGAAAAAATGCCTCAAACAAATGTGGTCTCATGGTGATGTCCATCACCATGATACCACATTTATTTGAGGCATTTTTTCAAATAGACCATTGGCTTGTCTATGCTACCACATTTTCCATACATTTTCCATTTTGGGCATATTCTACAATCATTCAAATCTTTATGGGTAGATTGAAAAATGAACAAATGAAGTCAAATATTCTTGAACTTAAGACTTTAGTGGAAAAAATACAACTGAAAATAGATGATAAGGAAGAAGCAATATGAAATTTGTAAGTGAAAAAAAGGAGAATCAGTGCTGTGGACACCTCAAAGTCTTATCTATATAGGTAGAGAAGTTTTGTAAAGAATTTGTTAAAAGAAGCATTTGCATTTTGTAATCAGAAAGACACTTCCAAAGATGATAACAATAGTTGCAGATGCAAAGGAAATAGTTGGAAGTGTTGAAATGGGTGATCCCACAATTGTGGTTTACACTTTTTGGCCAAACTTGACATTGAAATCAACATTTTGAACTTTTTCTTCACTTCAAACACCTATAGCCGCTAAACCGTGAGGAATTTGAAGATGATGCAAACTAGTGATTGTGAAATTTTGTTTGTAGATTCTAAATATATATTTTTAAAAAAATTTGGAATCAAATTGAATTTATTTTTCCATCTCCTTCGATAACTAGTTTTTAACAGTAAACACCATTTTCAGAGAGTGATGTGTACTTGCTAACACATGACTTTTTTTTCTATGAAGGATAAAATTTTAATGTTTTCAAATTTAGATTTGTAACTATGATATCTAGTGCATGCATATGGTTTTATAGTGTTTTATTGAATATTTTTTCCTTAATTAAATTTTGAATTCAAACCAATTACATTTTAGACATAGGTTTACTTGCTAACACAACTTTTTGTATGTATTGAAAGTCAATTTATTTATTTTTGTTGGATCAAGGACATCAATATCAAGTGCATAGATATTTTTCATTTTTTTTGGTAATCTACTATTTTTCCACATGTGCAAAATAGAGAGCTTGATTTTTCGGTGAAAAATCCACATTCAATATATATATATATATAATCATATTAAATATATTTAAACTTCTACTTTTTTTTAAGCTTATAATAAGGAATACATGCAAAAAAAATTAAATGAATTCATTTGATCCCCCAAAAGGTAAATCAAAAGTGGTTTTTTATCAACATTTTGATAGATGTAAAGGAGACTCCCTTATAGGTATGGTTTAAAACTAGTGGGGTTCTATCCAAGGGGGTTTGATCTAAGGTGTTTTGATCAAACCCTCTTCAATTTGAATCCTTTAAATGGAACTTTTCAAGTCTTAAATCATTATTTTCTCTAAAAATATGTGATTTCAAAAAAAAATTAGGATGTCCCAAAAAGTGTAAACCACTATTGTGGGATCACCTTAATTGAAGAAAAAAAATTGAAGACTAAAAATAACCACTTAGAAAAGGAATTAAAAGACAAGAAGAAGATTTTATTTTCAATGAAAAGGAGATTAGTCTACTCTAAAAACACTTGAAAAATAAGTAGACCAAATTGAATGAGATACATAATGTATTCAATGAAGAGATTCTTCCTGCTCTTGAGAAGTTGAGGAAGGTGTGTGTGTAGATTCTTCTTAGTTCATCATATGACTGAGGCGACTGTTCCAAAATGTCCTTATGGGTGGTTTTGTGCTAGGAAAGGTAATTTTTTGTACCCAAACAGTTCGAAATAGTCTAAGCCACATTCTACCGGCAAAGTCTCTTAAGAGACCAAAGTGCAAAAGGGAAACAAACTTTGAAAAGTGATTTCTTAGAAATCGTAGCACTTGGAAATTTTTTGTCTAAGGATATGGGATCATATAGGGCCCCTCTACAATAACCTCTCTTAGTTTTTTAAGATCCAAGTCATTTTCCCATGGTGAACAGATTTTAGTTGATGAAAAACAAGTCAGTTGCAAGTAGTGACAAGCTGAAAAGTGGTGTAACTTTCATTATGTTTGTCACATGATCGAATCAATTGTTCCAAAACATCCATATAGGTGGGTTTATGCTAGGAAAGGTCCTCTTTCACACTGAAACATGTTGTGTCGGTATGTTGTGACTAATCATGCTATATTGTACACCTTGACATGTATCATTGCTAGGGTCCAGGGATGGTAGCCCCTGAGAATTTTTTTTCTGTTTTCTTCACATCATCACCGAAAAAGAAAAATCACTAAAAAAGAAAAAAAAAAGACTTTGTAAAACCCTAATTCTAGAAGCTTCTACAAAGCTTGTTATAAGGGGTTGGGATGGGGGTTACAGTATGTAGAAAAAGGTGATTATTCATGAGATTGTAATATGTTTTGCACTGGATAATAAAATCATTGGATGGCTACAGTTTTGTGGATGTAGCCTGGATTGGGTGAACCACGTTAAATTATCTGTGTTGTCTTGTTTCTGCTATAATTTTCTGTGTTTTATTTCTCTATTTTATTGATCAAATCTACATTTAACTATTAGATATCTGCCTTCTAACCCTAACAAGTGATATTAAAGCAGGTTATGTTTGATCATCATCTGTAGGAAAGTCTCACAGTTGAGTGGGAGTCTCACAGTTAAGTGGGAGCAATGGTGAATGAGGGTAAATTGAAGGTAGATAAATTCAATGGGTAGAACTATCAGTTATGGAAGATATAGATGGAGGATTATCTCTATCAGAAGGATTTATGGAGGCCATTGGTAGGAATAGCCAAGAAACTGACAACAATGAGTGATGGGGAATGAAAAATTTTGGATAGAAAGGCACTAAGAGCCATTTGTTTATGCCTGGCACAATTGGTGGCATTAAATATTACAACAAAAAAGACAACTCAATAGTTGATGGAAACCCCGGTGAAGTTATATGAAAATCCTTCCACTTCGAATAAGGTATTTCTTATGAAATGTTTATTTAATATGAAAATGGTAGAAGGTGGGCCAATTGCTGATCATTTAAATGAGTTTAATACAGTTACCAGTCAATTAACTTCTATAAATGTAAACTTTGATGAAGAAGTTAGGGCTCTTTTGATTCTATTTTCTTTGCCAAAAATTTGGTATAGCTTGGTAATGGCTATTAGCAATTATGTTTTTGGTTCAAATACATTGAAATTTGATGATGTTGTTGGTGTTATTTTGAGCGAGGAAATTTGTAGGAAAAATTTAGGTGGAACATCCGCATCAAGTAGTGTTTTGAATGCAAAAAGCAAGGGCGGAGCAAAGGAGAGAGGAAATAATTCTGGAAGTCATGGGAATTCATGAGGAAAATCAAAGGACAAAAGGTCCCAATCTAGAGACAAGAGGGATTGTTGGTACTATGGTAAGCTGGGTCATTTAAAGAAACATTGCTGGTCTTGAAAAAATAAAGGAGACAAAAAGGAAGGCAATAAGGAGGAAAATGTGGTAAGTAATAAATTTGATGAGGATGCTTTGATTCTTTCCCTTGATAATGCTGATGATTCTTGTGTGTTAGATTCAGGGGCTTCATTTCATGCTATGCCCCATAGAAGTTATTTTATTGATTATGTCCAAGGGGATTTTGGTCTAGTTTATTTGGGAGATAATGAACCTTGCCACATTGTTGGAAAGGGAAGAGTAAAGATTAAGTTGCAAAATGGGAATCATTAGCTACTACATGAGGTAAGACACATTCCAAAATTAAAAAAGAAATTTAATTTCATCAGGACAACTAGATGATGAAGGTTGTGTTATTACATTTAGTGATAAAAATTGGAAGGTTACAAAAGGTGCCTTAGTGGTAGAAAAAGGTGTGAAATTACTTCATTCAAAGAATGTTTTACCAAGTCTAAAATGCGTTAATATGAATTTCTGTGAAAGTTGTGTGTATGGAAAACAAAAGAGAGTTAGTTTTCTCAAGGATGGGAAGTAAAAGAAAGATGAGAAATTGGAGCTTGTGCATACAGATGTATGGGGACTAGCTCAAGTATCTTCTCTTGGTAGCTCTCAATACTATGTCACTTTTATTGATGGTGCAACAAGGAAGGTATGGATTTATTTCCTTAGGTAGAAATATAATGTATTTAAAACTTTTAAGAAATGGAGAAGCTTGGTTGAAAATGAGGCAGGTAAAAAGTAAAATATCTTAGATCTGATAATGGTGGTGAGTATTGTAGCAAAGAGTTTGAAGAATATTGTTCCTCTAATTATTTTCACAGGTAGAAAATAGTTCCAAGGACTCCACAAGAAAATGGAGTGGTTGAGCACATGAACAAAACAATAATGGAGCATGCACGGACTATGAGATTGCATGTTGGGTTTCCTTTAAACATGTGGACAGAGACTGTAAACATTTCTATTTATTTAATCAATTGAGGTTCCTCTAATCCTTTAGGTTGTGGTATTCTAGAGGAAGCATGGACAGGTAAGAAGGTGAGTTATTCTTTTCTCAAGAACTTCGGTTGTGAAGCATTTGCACATGTAGATTCTGAAAATAGAACCAAGCTTGATGCAAAATCAAAGAAATGTATATTTGTTGGTGTGAAGCCTAATCAGTCTCCAAGTGGGAGATTGTTGGTATGTGGTGACTGATCATGCTATATTGTACACCCAACATGTATCCTCATCAGGGTATGAGGCTGGGCTAGGCCCCAGGCGAGGGTTCAGAGGTGACAACCCCCTAGAAAAAAAATTTCCCCATTTTTTTTGCCTTGTCACTAAAAAAGAAAAAATGACTTTGTAAAACCCTAATTCTGGAAGCTTCTAAAAAGCTATAAGGGGTTGGGATGGTAGTTATAGTATGTAGAAAAAGGTGATTATTCATGAGAATGTAATATGTATTGCACTAGATAATAAAATCATTGGAAGGTTGTGGTTTTGTGGATGTAGCCTAGATTGGGTGAACCACACTAAATTGTCCGTGTTGTCTTGTTTTTGCTATAATTTTTTGTGTGTTTTATTTCTCTATTTTATTGATCAAATTTTCATTTAACTATTAGATATATGAATTATAACCCTAACATTTCAAAACAATCTGAGCCACATTCTACCAACAAAGTCTCTTAAGAGACCAAAGTGCAAAAGGTAGAAAACTTCAATGAGCGATTACTCAAAAATTGTGGCACTTGGAAACATTTTGTCTAAGGCTACGGGATCACATAGGGACCCTCTACAACAATATCTCTCATTTTTTGATAGCTCCAAGTCATTTTCTCGTGGTGAATAGATTTTAGTTGATGGAAAACAAGTCAGTTGCAAGGTAGGCTACTTTTTGTTTTGTTCTCTGTGGGACCAAACAATTAGCACCAACATATCTAAGTGGGCACATCTACACTAGGCATGGTCACCGAGATTTGTTATAAAAGGTTTGTAGTCTTTCCTATTTGAAGGGTCACAAATTTTTGCCTTTGAAAATTCACAACCAAATTCATATCATCACTATTCATGAGAATCTAAATTGATTTATTTGCAACTTTTCAGATATGCTTGGGGAAAAGGCTATTGGAATGTGTTGAGATGATGTTGATTGGTTGTTGTCATTAATGGTTGTCATTGATGTCAACATATCTTGATTGATTTACCAAACTTTTATTTTGGTGCCTTAGTGTTTCGGATTGGCCTGGTTTTGAATGTCATGCTCTGACACATGGTTTGCATTGTAACGTGTATATCTTATTCCTTGGTTCTCGATATCATGTAGCATGTTGATTCATGTGAGGCGGTTTTTTTTGTTCCATATTTCATTCCTTTCCACCATGGGAATGTTTTTGTGGTGACCCATTTCAAATTGTATTTGAACGACTTGAAGACTATGAAGATATTGTGCTTAGCCGACTTGAGAAATTATGAATGTATGGAATGGCGTAAATAAGAGTTTATTTTTTTCAATGAAAACCAAGTGTGATGAATGTGAATCTAAATATCTAGACATTGTGAAGTGTGCGAAAGTGCATGATTGAAGGCAGTAGACAATGAGATTTTATCCAACACTGTTGGTGACGATCCTTTCAGTGGTGGATTTCATTTCATAAATTCTTCTATTAGAAGTGAGCCATTTTCTGTAGGCAGTGAGACTTTCTCTTTTAGCAGTGAGCCTTTCTCTTTTGGTAGTGAGCCTTTTTGTATCTTTGGCTATTATCTAAGTAGTGAGTCCAACCGGTAGGGAGCCACCCTGCAGTGAGTAACTTGGCAGTGAGCCCTTGTAAAAATCACCTTAACCAGTGCTTTATAATTGAGATTTATTCTCCATGGTTTTTCCCTTCTTGGGTTTCCATGTAAATTTTGGTGTTGTTTATGCATGGTGTTGTTTGTGCTTTCATGTTCATTATCATTTGATTTATTTAAGTTTTCTCCAAATTAATCAAAGTTAAGAAAAATATTTTATGATAACTGATTTACTCCCCCTCTCAGTTATCCAAACTATTAACAATTGGTATCAGAGCTTTGGTTCCTCAAAGAAGAGCTTAACCGCTTGGGGTAGATCTGATGGCACACAAATTGAAAATCATTGTGTTTGATGGATCCGACTATAGTTTTTGGAAAGAGTAGATGAGAGGTTACCTGATCCTTCTTGGTTACAAGACTTGGAAAGCTGTTGAGAAAAAATATGTTGAGCTGACAAAAGGTGTTTCTATTGCAGATGAGATTTCAACCTATGAAGAGAATGAAAAGGTAAGATATGCAATCTATAGTGGTTTATCTAAGACTGAGCTAACAAAAGTTATTTCATTAGGCACTGCTTATGAAGTTTTGGAAAAGCTGAAAGAAATCTATGAAGGAAATGATAGAGTCAAGTTATCAAAGAAGCTAACAGCGAAAAGAAGACATTAAAATTTGAGAATGGAAGAAGGAGAGGATATAGCAAGCTATTTTCAAAGAGTTGACAGTGTAGTGAATGCAGTCAAAAATCAAGGAGGAACTCCGATAGATGAAGATGTAATGGAGAATATTTTGATGAACTTACCGAAGAGTTACAGTGACAAGATCTCTGTTATTGAGGAATTTTATGATCCGAAGAAATTCACTAAAGAACAATTATTTGGCACCTTGAGCACATTTGAGATGAGAAAACTTGGAAAAGAAAAGAAGAAGTATGAAACTTCCTTCAAAGCAGAAAGGTAGAAGATGATCTGGATGATGAAAGTTTAGAAGAGTTGGAAGAAAATTTCACAAGGAAGTTGAAGAAAAGTACTAGTACGTACAAAGGTATGCTGCCTCTTAAATGCTTTAGATGTGGAAAGATTGGTCATTTAGCAACTAAGTGTCTAGAAAGAGGATCAAGAAAAAAGTTTAAGAACAATAAGAAGGCCTACTATGTCAATGAGAATGTTGGAATTTCAGATGATGAATCATGTCATGAGGATTGCTTGTTTTTGGTGGAAAAGGAAGAACCTATATTTGATATCTCTAATATTTGTTTGAAATCTTATGATAGCACTGAAACTATATTATTTGTTAAAAGAAATAGAGATGAATGGTTTATTGATAGTGGATGTTCGAATCATATGACCAATGACAAAAGTAAGTTTGTGAAGCTTGAGAAATATGATGGAGGATATATTAGATTTGGAGATGATAAAAAAACATAGATTGTTGGAATTGGTTCTATTACATTTGATGGAAAGCACAACAATGAAAATGTTTACTATGTGAAGGGTTTACATCATAATCTTTTGAGTGTTGGAAAAATGTGTGAAAATGGCTACAAAGTGGAGTTTCAAGATGATGGTTGTGAGATCCGAAAGAGATCCAAAACTATTATTACAGTTAGAAAAAGAACAAGTGGGAATATGTATTAGCTAGAAGAATCTACAAAAAGTTGCTTGGTATCTCAATCCAATGACAGTTGGTTTTGGCACTGGAGGATGTGTCACATCAACTTTGACAATTTGGTTAGGATAAGTTCATCGAGAGCTGTTAGAGATTTTTTGATATTGACCAAATTAGACAATACCATCTGCAAAGGATGTCAAGAAGGAAAGAAAACTAGAGAAACGTTTCAGAGAAATGAAGATTCATCTACTGAACTATTGGACCTTGTACACACTGATATTTTTGGTCCAACCAGAACAAAAAGCTTACAAGGTGAGAAGTATTTCATGCTTTTAATAGATGACCATTCCAAATTTACTTGGGTTACATTTTTGAGAGAAAATAAAAGGAGTTGGAAAAATTCAAGACTTTCAAAGCAAGAGTTGAGAATGAAACTGATAGAAGAATTAAGTGTTTAATATCTGATAGAGGAGGAGAGTTTACTTCTAATGAATTCAATAAATACTATGAAAAGCATGGCATTAAGAGACAACTATCTGCCCCTAGAACACCATAGTAGAATGGTGTAGTAGAAAAAATGAACCAGATAGTTTAAGAAGCAACTAGAAAAATGATCATGTAAGTAGGTTTACCACAGGTCTATTGGAGAGAAGTGATAAACACAACAGTGTAGACTCTTAATAGAGTACTATTTCAGAGGAAATATAGAAAGACATCATATGAGATATGGCATGGAAGGGTTCCCACAATAAAATAGTTCAAAAAATTTAGAAGCAAATGCTGCATCAGGAAAGATGAGGACAATCTTGTAAAGTTTGACAACAAAGCTGACGAAGGAATATTCTTGGGTTACTCTACAAGAAGTAAAGCATACCGGTGTTTCAACAAGAAAATGAACAAGTGTTGGAAACACAAGGGTAGACAATTGAGAGGGGGGTGAATCATTTGTCACAGAAATTCAAACTTATTAAATTTATTAACCCTTATTCTCAGATCTGATTAATAACCATGAAAGCATAAATCATCAACACATCAGAAACACACATAACACAAAGATTTTTTATGTGGAAACCCTGTTAGGGGAAAAACCATGGTGGAGGTCAGTCCACAAGATTATACCCTGTTAAAAGTATAAAGAATGAAATGGGGAATGCACATGCATTCAGGCACACTGCCTAGAGCTCACTGCTCAATTAAAACAAGGATTACTACCCAAAGGAAGACACACTATCTTACAAAAACATTCATATTACATCTAGAGGGATTTGAACTGAGAAAATAACATTTGCTAATGCCTGATTATAGTTCTAGTTAAGCACATGAGCACTTCTTCACTCTTCTTCACTCTTCTTCACACTCTACTCTTCCTTTGAAAGATTTAGAAAATTATTCGTGCACACCATACACTCACATGCCTTCAAATGGCATAAACAATTGCTTATATATATCTGCAAAAAAAGATTACATTGTTACATGCCAGCTTTAATGAAATAATAAAATGAATACAAACTGTCGACCCAAAACAATAAATAATTTTCAATGTGAATCAACCAAAGTTAGCCACAACATAATGAAAACCAAAAACAACATCCTCGATCATGAAACACTTGAAATAATTACTCGAAGATCCGTAACATGTTGCAATCACCCTGTCGGCCATGAACATGAAAAAATGAACACACAAGAGAAAATCACCAATCACGAGCACAACAATCAATGAAAATATGAAACATAGATAGAGCACGATCTAGAAACATCCACAAACATCAAGAATCACCAGAGAAGCATCCACAACAATTGAACTTACTAGAATCACATCATCTTCATTCAGGAACACCAACTGAAGTAACAAAAAAACTATCAAAATACAAATCTTCATAACTCTATCAAATCTTCACGTGGATATCTGAAACTAAACATGGATAAACTAGATATACTTGAAAACAAACCATTTATTCCATAACCTCATATCATCAACATATTGAACTCACCAACAGACTAAACTTCACTTCACCACTGACAACCTGCAACTCATTTCATTACAATTTTCTCAATGTCCTCAACATATACAACTTCTAATGAATTAATGCTAATAGTGTTGACATCAATGACAACCACATATAAAAAGGACAACCACAACATCCAACAATCTCCCCCTTTGGCATTGATGACAACACATGATGTGAAAAACACCATCAACACAACTATCTCTTAACACTTACTCCCCCTTAGGTTCTGACTCTTCTCTCCTCAACTTATGATCTTCTCCCCATTTGAAATCAATGATAAAGATCTCTTTTCTCCATACAAACTCTGAACCACATATCTGAACATCTGACTACTCCCCCTGAGTAGTAGCCACCACAACATCAATCTGGATCAAGATATGACTATGAAATGCATGGATTGATGCAAGACAATGCATATTAGTTCTAATTAGGAGGGGTAATCACCCCTAACTTCCCTCTAAGATACTCAAAAGTATCCTTAGGAAATGGCTTGGTAAAGATGTTTGCAATCTATTCCTTAGTAGGAACATACTCCAATCTGACTTCCTTTTCACTCACCTTCTCTCTCAAAAAGTGAAACTTAATAGATATATGCTTGGTTTTTGAATGCAACACTAGATTCTTAGAAATGTTAATTGCATTTGAATTATCACAGAATATGGCAATAGGGTCATCATACACAACTCTGATATCTTTCAACATCTGCTTCATCCACAATACTTGAGTACAATTGTTAGCAACAACAATGTATTTTGCCTCTACAGTAGATAAAGAAATGGCATTCTACTTCTTACTTAACCATGAAATCTATTGGTATGTGGAGACTAATCATGCTATATTGTACACCCGAGATGTATCTTTGTCGAGCCCCCGGTGGGGGTTTGGGGGCAACAGCCCCCAATAATTTTTTTTTTCCCATTTTTTTGTGTCATCATTGAAAAAGAAAAAAAAATGACTTTGTAAAACCCTAATTCTAGAAGCTTCTAAAAAGCTTGTTATAAGGGGTTGGGATGGGGGTTATAGTATGTAGAAAAAGGGGATTATTTGTGAGATTGTAATATATTTTGCACTGGATAATAAAATCATTGGATGGCTTCGGCTTTGTGGATGTATCCTGGATTGTGTGAACCACGTTAAATTCTCTAGGTTGTCTTATTTCTGCTATAATTTTGTGTTTTATTTCTCTATTTTATTGATCAAATCTGTATTTAACTGTTAGATATCTACCTTCTAACCCTAACAAGTGGTATTAGAGTGGGTTGTGTTTGATTATCGTCTGTAGAAAAGTCTCACAATTGAGTGGGAGTCTCACGGTTAAGTGGGAGCAATGGAAGATGAGGGTAAATTGAAGGTAGACAAATTCAATGGGAAGAACTATCAGTTATGGAAGATGTACATGGAGGATTATCTCTATCAGAAGGGTTTATGGAGGCCATTGGAAGGAATATCCAAGAAATTGACAACAATGAGTGATGAGGAATGGAAACTTTTGGATAGAAAGGCATTGAGATCCATTCATTTATGCCTGGCACAATTGATGGAATTCAATATTACAACAGTAAAGACAACTAAAGAGTTGATGGAAACCCTAGGTAAGTTATATGAAAATCCTTCCACTTTGAATAAGGTATTTCTTATAAAGTGTTTATTTAATATGAAAATGGTAGAAAGTGGGTCAGTTGTTGATCATTTAAATGAGTTTAATACGGTTACCAGTCAATTAACTTCTATAAATGTAAACTTTGATGAAGTTAGGGCTCTTTTGATTATGTGTTCTTTTCTAGAAAGCTGGAATAGCTTGGCAATGACTGTTAGCAATTTTGTTTCTAGTTCAAATACATTGAAATTTGATGATGTTGTTAGTATTATTTTGAGCAATGAAATTTGTAGGAAAAACTCAGGTGGAGCATCTACACCAAGCAGTGTTTTGAATGCAAAAAGTAGTGGTAGAACAAAGGAAAGAGGAAAAAATTTTGGAAGTCGTTGGAAGTCACGAGGAAAATCAAAGGACAAAAGGTCCCAATCTAGAGATAAGAGGGATTACTGGTACTGTGGTAAGCCGAGTCATTTAAAGAAAGATTGCTGGTCTTGAAAAAATGAAGGAGACAAAAAGGAAGGCAATAAAGAGGAAAATGTGGTAATAATAAATCTAATAAGGATGCTTTGATTCTTTCCCTTGCTAATGCTAATAATTCTTGTGTGTTAGATTTAGGGGCTTCATTTCATGCTATGCCCCATAGAAGTTATTTTATTGATTATGTCCAAAGGGATTTTGTGCCGGTTTATTTGGGAGATAACAAACCCTGTTAGATTGTTAGAAAGGGAAGAATAAAGATTAAGTTGCAAAATGGGAATCATTGGCTACTACATGAGGTAAGGCACATTCCAAAGTTGAAAAGAAATTTAATTTCAGCAAGGCAACTAGATGACGAAGGTTGTGTTGTTACATTTAGTGATGAAAATTGGAAGGTTACAAAAGGTTCCTTCGTGGTAGAAAAAGGTGTGAAAGTAGGCACCTTATATCTTTGTATAGGCCATACTATTCCTTCTACTTTAGCTATTGCAAATAAAAATCAATGTTCAGGAACGATTGTTTCAATTCAGTAGGTAGAAAATCAAACAATTGCTATGGATTCTGAATCCACACTGTGGCATAATAGACTTGGGCATATGAGTGCAAAAGGTATGAAAGTACTTCATTCAAATAATGTTTTACCAGGTCTGAAATATGTTAATATGGATTTCTGCAAAAGTTGTGTGTATGGAAAACAAAAGAGAGTTAGTTTTCTCAAGGATGGGAAGCAAAAGAAAGATGAGAAATTGGAGCTTGTGCATATGGATGTATGGGGACCAACTCAAGTATCTTATCTTGGTGTCTCTCGGTACTATGTCACTTTTATTGATGATGCAACAAGGTATGGATTTATTCCTTAGGGAGAAATCCGATGTATTTGAAACTTTTAAGAAATGGAGAAGCTTGGTTGAGAATGAGACAAGTAAAAAGTTAAAATGTCTCAGATATGATAATGGTGGTGAGTATTGCAACAAAGAGTTTGAAGACTATTGTTCCTCTAATGGTATTTGTAGGCAAAAAATAGTTCCAAGGATTCCACAGGAAAATGGAGTGGTTTAGCACATGGATAGGACAATAGTGGAGCGTGCATGGACTATGAGATTACATGTTGAGACACCTTTAAACATGTGGGTAGAGGCTGTAAACATTGTTGTTTATTTAATCAATAGAAGTCCCTCTAATCCTTTGGGTTGTGGTAGTCCAGAGGAAGCATGGACAGGTAAGATGGTGAGTTATTCTTTTCTCAAGAGCTTCAATTGTGAGCATTTGCACATGTAGATTCTAAAAATAGAACCAAGCTTGATGCAAAATCAAAGAAATGTATATTTGTTGGATATGACATTGATGAATTTGGTTATAGGCTTTGAGATTTTGAAAATCAAAAAATTGTGAGAAGCAGGGATGTCATATTCAATAAGAAAGTGTTGTACAAAGATTAGTTGTAGCAGCATGAGAAGAAATAAAATGATTATGTAGTGCTGGATGATACACCAAATAGCGATGTTCCAATGGTTCCTCATGCTCTGCAACAATAGAAACAACAAATACCACAAACTCCAGTGAATGTTAGACGATCTTCAAGGATAAGTAGACCTCCAGAAAGATTTTCTCCCTCTTTGTATTCTATTTTATTAATTGATGCGAGTGAATTGGAATGTTCTGATGAAGCTATGTACGTGGATACTAAGGTTCAGTGGGAGAATGGAATAGAATTAGAAATGGACTCCTTGCTGAAAAATCAAACTTGGGAATTATGCAAATTGCCTGCAGGTAAAAAGGCTTTAGCAAACAAATGGGTTTATAGGCTGAAAGAGGAGGATGGAGGTAAGAAAATATTTAAAGCTAGATTAGTTGTAAAGGGATTTGCATAGAAAAAGGGTATTGATTTTGATGAAATCTTTTCTCCAGTTGTTAAAATGACTTCTATTCATACTGTTGTAAGTATTGTGGCTATTGAATATTTGCATTTAGAACAACTTGATATTAAAACAACCTTTCTCCATGGTGATTTGGAAGAGGAAATATATATGGAATGACCACAAGGATTTGAGGTCAAAGGTAAGGAGAAAATTGTGTGCAGATTGAAAAAAAGTCTATATGGCTTAAAGCAAGCACCTTGGAAATGGTATATTAAATTTGATAGTTTTATGGCTGAGCAAGGCTACAGTTAGTGTAATTTAGACCATTGTGTTTATTTTAAGAGGTTAGATGATGATAGCTACATTATATTATGTTTATATGTTGATGATATGCTTGTAGTGGGGTCTAACATGGATCACATAAAGGAGTTAAAACAACATTTAGCAAATTCATTTGCTATGATGGATTTGTGGGTAGCAAAGCAAATCCTTGGTATAAATATTTCAAGAGATAGGAAAAATAGAAAATTGTTTTTATCTCAAGCTAATTATATTGAAAAGGTGTTGCAAAGATTTTATATGGAGAATGCAAAAGCTGTCAGCACACCTTTTCCCAATCATGTTAAATTGACTAAGGATATGTGTCCAAAGAAACAAGAGGAGGAAGGAAAAATGTCCAAGGTACCATATGCTTCAATTGTAGGTAGTTTAATGTAAGTCATAGTATGCACAAGACTAGATATTGCACATGCTATAGGAATTGTTAGCAGGTATATGAGTCATCCCGGTGTTGAGCATTGGTATGTGGTAAAATAGATTCTTAGGTACTTGAGAGGTATATCCAATAAATGTTTATGTTTTGGGGGCCCTAATACTAATTTAAAAGGCTATGTTGACTCAGATTTAGCAGGGGATATAGACACCAGGTGGAGTACCATAGGTTATGTATTTATAGTTGGTGGGACAATAGTGAGTTGGATTTCTTGGTTGCAAAATGTGGTTGCTTTATCCACCACAGAGGCAAAGTATGTTGCTGCAACAAAGGTGACAAAGAAGATGATATGGATGAAAATTTTCATGGAAGAGTTGGGAAAACAACAAACTAGAAATTACTTGTTTATAGATAACTAGAATGCTATACATCTTGCAAAGAATTTTGCCTTGCATTCTAAAACCAAACACATATAGTTGAGATATCATTTCATTTGGCCAGTGTTGGAGGATGGATAGGTTAAGTTAGACAAGATACATATAGATGCCAATCTAGGGGATATGTTTACGAAGGTAGTGAAAAGGGAGAAGCTGAGCTCCTCTTCAGCTTTGGTTGGCCTTCAAGGTTGAATTCAGGTATAATAGAGTAGCAGGGTCCTAGGTACTTATTTCCAGTGGGAGCTCTAATTGCAGTAGTGTCATCCAGGATTAGTGTCTAAGTGGGAGATTGTGTTGGTGTGGAGCCTAATTAGTCTCCAAGTGGGAGATTGTTGGTATGTGGTGACTAATCATGCTATATTGTACACCTGACATGTATCCTCATTAGGGTTCGGCTGGGTTGGGCCCTGGGCAGGGGTTCGGGTGGCAACAGCCCCCAAGAATTTTTTTTCCCTTTTTTTTTGCATTGTCACCAAAAAAGGAAAAATCATCGAAAAAGAAAAAAAGACTTTGTAAAACCCTAATTTTGGAAGCTTCTAAAAATCTTGTTATAAGGGGTTGTGATGGTAGTTACAGTATGTAGAAAAAGGTGATTATTTGTGATATTGTAATATGTTTTGCACTAGATAATAAAAACATTGGATGGTTGCAGTTTTGTGGATGTAGCCTGAATTGGGTGAACCATACTAAATTCTCTGTGTTGTCTTGTTTTTGCTATAATTTTTTTTTATTTCTCTATTTTATTGATCAAATCTGCATTTATAAACTATTAGATATCTATTTTCTAACCCTAACAAAATCAACTTCTTTCCCAAGAAAAATGCACCACCACTAGTACTTTTTTTTTCATTCACATCTCCTGCCCAATCAACATTAGTAAAGGCACTCAAAGCAAGATCATCATCTTTCAAATACCATAGGCCAAAATCAACTGTCCCCTTCAAGTATCTAAAAATCCTCTTCATAGCCGTCACATGAGATTCCTTAGGATTAGCTTGAAATCTTGCAACAATACATACAACATTCATGATATTAGGCATAGTTTGAGTCAAATAAAGCAATCCACTAATCATCAATCTGTATCTAGTCTGATTTTCCTTTGAAGAATCATCATCTTGTTTCAACTTACATCCGGTCACCATAGGTGTACCAACTAGCTTTGAATCTTCCATACCAAACTTCTTCAACAATTCTTTCACATACTTGGACTGAGATATAAAGATCCCTTTATCTAATTGAGTAATTTATAATCCCAAAAATAATTTCATCTCTCCAATCATAGACATCTCAAACTCACTTTGCATCTCATCAGCAAACTTCATGCACAAACTATCATCTCCTGCAAAAATGATATCATCAACAAAGACTTCCACAATCAAATCTTTATCCTCATCAATTTTGAAATACAAATTACTATTAGTAGTATCTTTGTTAAATCCAAGCTTCAACAAATTATTGTCCAATCTAGCATACCATGCTCTAGGGGCTTGCTTAAGTCTATACAATGCTTTCTTCAACTGACAAACCATATCTCCATGATCAGTCAATTGAAATCCACCAGGTTGCTCAACATACACTTCTTCCAATTCACCATTTAGAAATGCTGACATGACATCCATCTGATAAACCTTGTAGTTTTTGTAAGCAACATAAGCAAGAAATAGTCTTACAACTTCAATCCTACGAATAGGGGAAAAAATTTCTTCAAAGTCAATTCCTTCCATCTGAGAATATCCTTTACACACCAATCTTGCTTTGTTTCTAACAACTTCACCTTGCTCACTTAGTTTGTCTCTAAAGACCCATTTAGTTCCAATTACATTTTTATCCTTAGGTCTAGGAACAAGAATCCATGTATCATTCTTCTCAATTTGTAGTAGCACTTCTTTCATTTCTTCCAACCAATGTTCATATTTACATGCTTCATTCACACTATTAGGCTCAGTCTTTGAAATCAAACAGTATTCTTCTACAATTTTTTTCCTAGTCTGGACACCTTTATTATCACCTATGATCTAATCTTCTAAATGGTTTAATCTTACATACCTTGGAGTCTTAGAATGTTCTTGAACTTCAAGGTCTTGTGCTCTCTCTTCTACACTTTCAGTAGTTTCTCCTTCCTCTTGATTTTCTTGATTCACCAGAATGATTTGAACTTGATTTGAAGTTTGAGATTTCTTTCCTTTATTTGTATTGTCATTCTGATCATCTAAATCATATCCATAGGTTCTAGATGGTCTAGCTATGTCTTCATCAACCTTGACATGTGCACTTTCAACCATTTTCCTCAATCTCTTATCATAGCATCAGTAGGCCTTGCTTTTAGTAGAATAACCCAAAAATATTCCTTCATCACTCCTAGCATCAAACTTTCCTATATCTTCATCCCTTTTGATAAAGCATCTACTCCCAAATATTTTGAAATATCTAATAGTAGGTTTATGACCATACCATAACTCATAAGGGGTCTTAAGTATCACATTTGATTTGTACCTAGTTGAGTGTGTAAACATCAGTACTCACAGCTTCTCTCTAGTAGATATGAGGGACATTTCCTTCCAACATCATAGTTCTAGCAGCTTCTTCAATTGTCTTATTCTTGTTAATGGGTGTTTTTGCACATTGTCTCAACATAGGCAATGTGTAGATGCATAACCTCTCTTGAAAGGAAACTTTCAACAACAAGTTGCTGAAAATCACCCCAAGGTCTCTCGAGTGTTAGGTCATGACTTGCATGGAATTCCTCAATTGATGTTTGATGTGATTTTGTTGGTAATCATAGGGCAGACTTATGTAGCTAGATGCAAAGTGGATCTCAAAATTTGAAGTTTTTGAGATGGGAGTTAAGGTTCGCTTTGTTTTGGGTTCGAACATCAATCTAAAACTTCAGTATTCTCCTTAAGTTTTGGCTTTATAATGTGCAATGAACCTTAGCATAGGTTGTTTTAAAAAAAGAAAAAGAAAAAGAGTAGGGAAGAGAGAAGGTTCCTGGATTTGCAACTAACTATGAACAGTGATCATGGAGGTTCTATTGCGGACAACTCCCTTCAAATGAAGTTTCACTTAACTAGAAACAACCAAAGTCTCATGAAACTTTGTGCTATGTTCTAAGGTCTACAAATTTTCAGCATTCATCCACCATGAATATGCATGAATAAAGATGAATATTTTAGAGCAGCTTAAAGTATCAGCCCATACTAACTTTACAAGACCATTTACCAGTAGCAAATGGCAAAAAGTGTGGACTAGAAGGCATCAACACAACATAAATTTCTACAATCATAGAACAACATTACCAAAATCTATCTAAGCAATTTAAATCTAACTAAAGAAGCAATGAAATCTAACTAAAACATCCAATAATGGGAGATTGAATCATGAAACATGTAGAGAAACTCAGAAAATGCACCAAGTCAATGTATTTTCATTAGAAATTTTTGCAGCATGTCATTACAACAACTCAACTCTCCCTTGAAAATGAGAGGAGACCACCTATTTATAGTGTCCAAAAATTAGAATGAATGGCTAGGATTTAATCTCATTGTGTGGCCAAGATTAACTACAACTTAGGGTTCTATCTACCCTCCAAAATATTACAATTTTAAAATATAGCCTTGTCCTTATCCCTATAATGTCCTCTAGTGACAACACTATAGCAATTTGTCTTTTTGTTGATTGCCCTTTTTGCTGTAGCTACTCTATCAGGAAGTCTTCATTAATAACTGGGTTACCTTCTTTCTTCTTTAAAGCTGCATACTCCATGAACTTTAGAATTACCGGCTGGAGCTTGTCAACCTCCAAAATATTGGATGATAGCAATTGATTACTCCATTCCTTGGAGTTGTCTGCAAGCCTTTCCCAGTCTTCGTCATACTTGGCAGTGTTGTCCCTGAACAGTTTTGACTGGGTGAAGGCGCAGGCTGAAAAACTCATGAAATCCATGGTTATTTCCATTGACATCCCATCTTCCATCCCTTTTTGAAAGTGGGGCTTTATTTTCTCTAGATCTATTTGTACCACATGCATGTCATACCCTGTCATCAGCCTCAAATATCAAGCGCAATTTTCTCTAACTTCCTTGACCCACTCAATATCTGGATCCACCTTGTCAAGCAATTGCTCCAACTTTTCTTTCTTGTTCTCAAAGTCACGCTTCCATACATCCATGAGCCAATGATTGTCCTTCTTGAACTTAAGTTCCTTTTCCCATGTGGCACTTGGTAGTTGGAGGATAGCCTCAATCTTTGGGTAGGTGGACCTATGCATTACAGGGAAGTCAATGCAAAGTTTCTTCATGCTCTCAAGAGACTGTTGGAGATCCAAGAATTGTTGGCTGTCTGAACAGCCTCACTGATACCCATGTTTCTGACATATAAGACCTATCAGAACTAGATTTTTGTAGTCTTGTCCAGGTTCTTTCTCTTTTCCAACTTATCAATTTACTCTTTTGACAGCAGTTGTGGTGGAGCCACAGACATGGTAGGAATTTCTTCTATTGAGGACCATTGTTGAATGTACGTCGTTAGGTTAGCTACTTGTTCCTTTAGCTCCTCTTTCAAAACTTTGTCTTGCTATATCAGGTGCACCATGGTAGCGATGGACACCTGGAGGTGTTCCACTTTCTATTCCCTTGTAGTTGTTCCTAGGTCAATAGTAGAAATATTATAACTTACCCCTTCTTCCCCTACTATAGGCATAGCCACTTGGACGGTCCTAGATCCCAAAACATCCATTGTTAGTTTGGATATGACCTTGGGCTTCTTTTCCGTTTTGGTATTGATTTGTGCCTTGGCTAGGATAGCCTTTAGTCTCGTTCTCGGACTGCTCAGAGTGGGAGCCCTCTTTTCAAGTTGTTTTTCCAGCCATTCAGGCATCTGAGCCTTTTCTCTAGGTGACTCACAATCACCTTATTCTTCGCCCTTTTTGACTTCAATCTCCTTTTCCTTAGGAGCCTCTTCTTCATCCTCATCGGAATCCCAGGTGAATGTTATGTGCTTGATCGGGGACTTGGTGGGCAGGTGCTCCTTGGGATTGTCTTCCCTTTCAGCCTCATCCTCTCTTTTGTCATCATGCTCTTCCTCATGTCTGGGCTCCTTGGGATTTTTAGTTTTGAAGCTTTTGATAGTCTGACCATCACCCTTAGGTTTGTCTTCCTCTAAATTCTCTTCTTCTTTGGGAGGAGGTGACACATCCTCTTGCTATTCCCTTTTAGGAAGTTCCACATTTTTTGTTGTCTTGTCACCTTCTTTCCCTCCTTCTCTGGGAGGAGTCCTTTCTACTTCTTCCCCCACATCTTATAGTTTCCTGGCCATTTCCTCCTCGAAATCATCATCAAATTTTTGTACAATTTCAGTACTGGGATCCCTTTCATCACTACTCTTGGAAGATCTTCTTTCCTCCTCCTCATAAATCATCTTGTCAATTTGTTGGTGTTCATATTTTGGGTGTTTATGGTACTCATCTGCCTCCTCCTCCAATGATGTTTTAGTCTCCATCTCCCGCTTCTCCCATTCCTCGAAGATTAGCATTGTGGCTTCCATTGCTAGTGGCCCCATTAGAGGTTTTGAGGGCAGAGCACTAGCAAGGACCTGTGCCAAGGCAGCTTGGATGGTGGGATCCAAAAATATTTGAGAAATCCTCTGGCAATGTGAATGTGGGTATTGGAATTGTCACTACTACCAGTGGAAGCAATGTATTGGGTGACATGGAGGTGGAGGAAATTGGAGAAGTTGTGGCAGAGGACGAGTCAACCAATATCATGGGCCCAGTTGGCAAAGAGGAGGTGAGATGGACCGAGATGTCCACCATAGGTGGGGATGTGGCAATCATGGCTTGAGAAATGGATGGAAGAGCGGTGGAAACAGGGACAATAGGTGGAGATTTTGGTTGATTTGTTTCCCTTTCTCCACCCTTGTTAAGGGGATCCTCTTGAATTGCAGGCTAGCCTGCGATGCTTCCCATCCTTTTATGCCTCTTTGAGGATAAACCATCTTAGTCTTTTCTTGAATACACCTTTGGGTCTGGCTGCTACTCTACCTCGACCTCTTTCCTCTTTTTAGATCTTGTGAGCGAAGGAGATTTGGATGTCTCTCTGGTTGAGGTTGTAGTAGCAACATCTTCTATAGCACGAGAATCACTCTTGAGCCCTTCATATTTTAGTATAACCCCTCACTATTTTAATTGGTCTACCTATCCATTGACCCATTATTTAGTGCAAGACTCGATGGGATTGGTTATAATATTGAGGTCATCAACCTCTTGTTCATCCTAGTCCACTACTGGCAACAAGTTAGTGACTATGTTGTACCTGGGATCCATGACGGTGCTTTCATCTTCCTCAACCTGATCAGATATGGAAAAGATATTCACCCTTCTTAAAAATATGCAGTCATCGACATGTAATGCCTTGCGCATACCTCCTTATCATCTTGGAAATTTTCCCTGAAGTCTTCTATGTGATGCAAATGGGTGTACCTTGGTCCTAGTGCCTTCCTTACATGCCCATATGGGTCTGTCCGTGGGTGAGCAGTGTGCAGGTGAAAATGATATTCCACTAATTCCTTCTTAGAATTCCTAGCACACTAGGAGGTTTGCAATTTATACATTCCCAAGCCAAAAGCTAAGGGATAAGGATCCCTGCCAAATGTCTACCATTGAGGACTGAATGCACATGCTGCAGCTATTGAGAGAGCTCTAACAATATGATCCAGTCATTGGGGTATCGAGGTAGGTTATTCAGCCTCTCTGTGTAACC
This sequence comes from Sequoia sempervirens, assembly GCA_007258455.2. NCBI lineage: Eukaryota > Viridiplantae > Streptophyta > Pinopsida > Cupressales > Cupressaceae > Sequoia > Sequoia sempervirens. The sequence continues at coordinate 127,852 of VDFB02342784.1, forward strand.
TTGGGCGCAAATGTAGGTGAACTTGGGGTACTAGATGAACAAGAAAGTGTACTATTTCAAGAATTCTCGAGCACTGTGAGAGATCCTTCTTTCAAAATCCCCTCCAAGCAACCTGATAATGTGACCCATGAAGGATTCATTTACTCTGTAGTACTCCTTCTTGAAGCTCCTGATCTATAACTATGAACTGTAATTGGGGGTATCTGTCATAAACTTTCAACACACAACCAGGTTCATCATCAGGTGCCATGAACAATCCACTATACTACCTTCACTCAGCTAGTGAGTAAACAAGATAGGAGGTCATGTAGAATTTGGAGGTCTTCTTTACATTCATAAATTGATCGTGGAAGGAATCACTTATTATGCCTCCCCAATAGAATGAGGCCTTTTTGGTGACATCTTCCTCCCCATAGAGGATCTGCTCTACGAAATATACCATCCAATCCTAAAAATATGTGGTAGTGGGGAGGCCCATCACCCTACTCAATAGAGTCACCAAGTCATGGTAGTCCTCATGGAAGTCATTGTGGAAGAGCTCCTAAGGAACCTTTGTGGCACTTCCCCTTTTCTCTTTAAGCCAATATTTGTTTATAAGCTTCTTATAGCCAATGGGGTCTTCATCCCATGCCGCCTTACATTCTATGATGGTTGGTGTTTCCATTGTTTCGAAGGTAGGGATGTGGAAATTATTTGTTATTGCTTCTATCGACATATCAGTGAGGATGTTTCCATCTCTGTCAAATATTGTTTGTATTGCTAGCTGATATGCCTGCCAGTAGGTCATGACCAATTTAGGGGCTATAAGGGACAAAGGAAAACCTACAACCTTAGCAATCCCACTTTGTTTGATTAATCTTGCATTATCAGTCTTAGGATGGATCATGACCCTCCGCTTGAATTTTTAAATATCGACATGGCCGATATTGGTATTTTTTATTTCTTTCCAGTCCATGATGATTTGGGACTACAACTCTCCCTGGAATTGGAACTTCATTTGGTCCTTGTCCTCTTTTCCTCGAGGAACCTTGCTCACTTTCTTCCCTTTGTTTCTTTTTGTGGCTGCCCTCGAGGGTCCTACACCTAATTCCATATATCTTGTAAACAAGGCATAGTGAGCATAACCAATCACGAAAATATGAATGTTAGTCATAATCTCATAAATGAAGTCCAATTAGATGATACATCATTCATAAAATCACACTTTTACTTCAAGACATTGTTAGCAATTTACTGAAGGGATTTTGGACAACTCAGGCCTGGAGGGCCGGATTTCCCTGGTAGGAATGTTGTTTAAAGGGTGAACAGAGTGGAGCAACCTAGGTGGTTGCCCCTCGACTTTATATTTTGATCGTTTAAAAGGCCAATGTAGGAGAAGGTTGAATTTAAGCACGTGGAGCGAGATTAGTTTTTGAATTGAAGGTTATTTCGGCTACTTTGGGAGGATTCAAAAGTACAAGGCCAAAAAATTGTTAGGGCTTATCCATTGGAATTTTTCTATTTGAAATGGTGGCCACTAAACAAAAGTCTGGAGGGGATGGCTTGATGGAATGGACCCGACATCGAGCGTGGCTGGAAGATTTTTTTCTGCTTAGTTATAAGTGATTAGCAGGGCGGATCCCAGAGGTTAGAAAGATAGACCTACTCTTCCCTTTTATGCTAGCTGAGGTGGGGTGGAATCTTGATAGATAGAGCCCAAAAAGAGGAAGAATTGATAAGTTCACTGTTAATCATCCTCGTAGAAAATAAAGGCTCGGGGCCTGGGAGGCGGAAGGACACTACCAGACAGACGTTTGAAATAGAAAAGTTGACACATAAATCTGTGGACAAAACTCTGTGAAGCAAGGCTCGGGGACATGAGGGAACAATTCATTTGTTGGTTTAACCCCAATCAGAAAAAGGCAAGGTGGGCCTCAAGGATCAAGTGGATAGGGCAGAGTCACCATTTTGAAAGGCAAAAGAGAAATGGAGGCCAAACCTCAAGTTTAGTTTAAGTCTGATGGCGATCCACCGAAGGAGGTTCAAGGTCACGGGCCTGAGAGGGCATCCCGCCGTTTGGATGCCTTGTTTTTTTTCTAAGTTTTTGATGGCGATGGGAGGGCACAAGTGCAGAAGGAATGAATGCCCTGTGTGAAGAACAACGGTGACAAGGGAGAGTTATGAACTTGTCCTAGAGGATGTTTAGGAGGTTTTTCTAGAATTTCAACACATGGGTTTTTTAGGTGTTGTCTTGTTTTACCCAATTAAAGCATTTGTAGGCAACGTTCATTCATCATTTAAGCATAAAATCACAAAAAACCTCTCAGAAAGGTGGATGAAAAACCTACCTCAAAAACCTAGTGGAAGAGGTTGTCAAATCCATGAAGGATTGGTAGATGAGAGCAATAAGTGTGAGGGTGGTAGTTGACGAAGGCACTGGACTCCTCAAAATATTCTCTCAACTTCTCTGGCCAACCTGACATATGAAAATGATAGGTCAAACCAGATATCTATACCCCTAATTAGCATTTAATACGCCCATTAATGCCCATACGAATGATAGGAGGGTTCGTAAGTTTAAATTCTCAGATGACAATGGGAGGTTTGGGGCCTAGAGGCTGGAAGGACATGACCTAGCGGCCGCTTCAAAGTTCATTATTTTCAACCAACTACAAAAGGGAGTCTGAGGTCCGAGGGGTAGAACACTGTCGCAGGTTGGTTGTCGAAAACAACAAAGTCAACGCGGAACCCCGGGCAAGGAAATCTGGAAGATCGAGCCTGGCGGGGACAAAGGCAGTCCACTTTCAACATAATTCATAAGGGATGGAAATCAGGAAGTCGAGTCCTAGGGCACAGGAAGGAAAAATCCTTCAGTTGTTTAGGACATCGAACACTCGATGGAATCCCGACAGGGTGGGCCCACTAGGGCCCAAGGCTGCTGGCAGGATTAAACTACCAGAGAAACTCCACAAAGGACCAGGACTTAGTAAAATTGGAGGGGATGAAACACGGTCAACCTAAGATGAGACTTTAGAGGCATGTTGACCAATTAGGACACAAAAATAGGGGCATGCAAAATGAGGCAGCGACAAAAGACCTGGTGAGGTGAAAAGAAGAGAGGGTACCCATTCTAAATGGGTCATGTGTGCTGAAGGAACAACAGTTCTTCCTTTCCACAACTCCATTTTGATGAGGGGTTTGTGGTGTAGATAATTGTCTCTTTATCCCATGATTTTCACAAAAAGAATTAAACTCACCTGAAGTGAATTTAGTACCTCTATCTGTCTCAACCATAGCCTTAAAGATCCTGAACTTCTCTAGAGCTTTAGATTTCTCCCTTAAGAAAGTAACCCACATTATTCTAGAATAACCTTGTAGACTTCTGACTCTAGAAGGACCACACAAGTTAGTATGTACAAGCTCCAACAATTCATTTGAACAATGTTATTTGCTCTGAAATGAAATTCTAGCTTGCTTCCCTAACTAACATTCCTTGCATGGGGCATTAGTAGGTTTCATTAACTTAGGAAGATTTCTCACAGCCTGATTAGAACTTATCTTAATAATGTTATCAAAGTTATCATGACACATTCTCGTATTCCACAACCAACTTTCATTAACTTGAGAAATCAAACAACTTTTACTAGCATCACCCAGGTGAAAGATATTACCTTTTGTTTTTGTACCTGATGCAATCACATTTTTGGAACTCCTTAATAATTTGCACTTTCCATCCTTGAACTAAATATTGTATCCCTTTTCAACCATCTATCCAACACTTAAAATATTATGCTATAGATCTTCCACATATAGGACATCATTAGTATTATGCTTACCATCAAGAGAAATGCATCCTATGCCATGAATTACACCTTCTTTGTCATCACCAAATCTTACAACTCCACCATCATACTTTTCCAAGCTCACAAAATTAATTTTATCTCCTATCATGTGATGAGAGCATCCACTATCAATTACCCATTCATCTTTCTCTTCAACTTGAGTAGCTAGGGCTTTCTTGATATTTGTACAACTAGCAGATTCAATAGACACGGGATTATTTTCCTTGATAGAAATAAATACCCATTCGTCCCCACTTACATTCCCTTTATCAGATTCATCATTTGTCACACCTTCAACAATAACATAATAGCACTTCCTTTGAAATCTAGGTTTGTTAGGTCTTGAATTAGGAACTCTTTCCAGAAACCTTGACACAAAATGACCTGTCTTATTGTAAGAAAAAACATTTAATAGGAAACTTCCCTTTATACTTACCTTATCCTATGGATTCTCTTTTGACAATAAGTGCTTCAAGCTCATCCAATTCTCTCTCTTCTTCTTCAATCTGTCTCATTTCTTCCTCATACTTGAATACCTTTCTAGAAGAACTTTCTCCTAGATCATATATTTGTTTATCTCTTCCAAAAGTAGTAGCCTTGAACTTAGATTTTGTCTTTGAAAGGGCATCACCAAATTCACTCAACTCAAAATAAGTAATCTTACCAATCAACATACCTCTAGTTACATTTTTACAATTTGGAGCTCCTCAATAGCAGTAGCTTTGAATTTGTATGTAGTAGGCAAGGATCTATGCATTTTAGCAACAATCTCTAATTCTTCCAACTTTCCACCAACACATCTGATTCCACACACAAGTTCATTCACTCTTTGCATGAAAGAAGTAATGTTCTCATCATCACCCATTCTCAACATTTCATATTTCCCTTTTAGACTTTGCATCTTAGCAATCTTCACATTTGTATCACCTTCATACAAAGTTTCCAACTTTTTCTAGATCTCATGAGAAGTCTTCAGATCCATAACATTTGTCATCTTAGAATCAATCAAAGCACTCAACAATGCTTTCTTAGCCCTAATATTGTACTCAACATCCCTAATCTCAATAGTAGTAGTAGTAGGACCATTCTGTGGAATAACATACCTATTGCTTGTAATGTTCCAGTAGGGTTCACCAATGCATCTCAAATGACACTCCATTCGAGTCTTCCACATAGAATAATTTGTTCCATCAAATCTTGGACTATCCTTCTTGTATGTCGCCATCCTGGATCACCTGAAGCTATTAATTTTTTTCCAAGGAACCTCTTCTGATACCAATTGTTGGCAACACAAGGGCAGACAACTGAGAGTGGGGATGAATCAATTATCACAAAAATTCAAACTTATTAAACTTATTAACCCTTATTCTTAGATCTGATTAATAAACATGAAAGCATAAATCATCAACACAGTAGAAAAACACATAGCACCAAGATTTTTTACGTGGAAACCTTGTTAGGGGAAAAACCATGGTGGAGGTCATTCCACAAGAGTATACCCTGTTAAAAGTATAAAGAATGAAATGGTGAATGCACATGCATTCAGACACACTTCCTAGAGCTCACTACTCAATTACAACAAGGCTTACTATCCAAAGGAATACAAACTATCTTATAGAAACATTTAGATTACATCCGTAGGGATTTGAACTAAGAAAATAACATCTGCTAATGCTTGATTACAGTTTTGTTTAAGCACATGAACACTTCTCCACTCTTCTTCACACTTTGCTCTACCTTCGAAAGATTTAGAACATTATTCGCACACACCATACACTTAGATTCCTTCAAATGGCATAAACAATCACTTATATATATTTGCAACAAGAGATTACATTGTTACATGTCAGCTTCAACAAAATAATAAAATGAATACAAACTGTCTGCCCAAAACAATAAATAATTTTCAATATGAATCAACCAAAGTCAGCCACAACATAATGAAGACCCAAAAAAACATCCTTGAACATGAAACACTTCAAATAATTACTCCTCAAAGATCCACAACACACTACAATCACCCTGTTGGCCATGAACATGAAAAACATGAACACATAAGAGAAAATCACCAATCGTGAGCACAACGATCAATGCAAATGTGCAACACAGATAGAGAACTCTCTAGAAAAAATCAAAAACATCAAGAATCACCAGAGAAGCATCCAAAACAACTGAACTTACTAGAATCACATCATCTTCATTCAGGAACACCAACTGAAGTAACAAAAAAGACTATTAAAATGCAAATCTTCATAACTCGATCAAATCTTCATGCAGATCTCTAAAACTCAACATGGATAAACTAGATATACTTGAAAACAAACCCTTAGTCCACAACCTCTAATCATCATTGTACTGAACTCACCAACAGACTGAACTTCACTTCACCACTGAGAACCTTCAACTCATTTCATTACAATTTTCTCAATATCCTCGACATATACAACTTCTAATGAATTAATGCTAATAGTGTTGACATCAATGAAAACCACATATCAGTAGAACAATCACAATATCCAATAACAAGATGGCTGAAAGTGTGAATGTGAAAGTAGATGAAGATGTTCAAAGAATTCCTAAAATCACATTGAATAAGAATCAGATGACTTGGATGAAAAAGGAGAAAAAGATGAGAAAGAAGAAGAAGAAGAAGAGACAAAGGAGGCTTCAACAACTACAACTAAGACTCCAAGGTATGTACAAAAAAGCCATTCAGAAAAATAGAATATTGGAGATAAGAATAAGGGAATTATAACAAGAAGCAAAGCAGCTCAAGAGCAAGTACTACTATGCCTACTCTAAGAAACTAAGCCAAAAACTATGGAAGAAGCATGCAATGATAATAATTAGGTGAAGGTGATGAAAGAAGAACTTGATTAGATAGAGAAAAATCATACCTGGGAACTTGTGCCTAGATCAACAAATAAAAATGTAATTGGAACTAAGTGGGTGTTTCGGAACAAGCCGGATGAAAATGGAAAGGTAGTAAGAAACAAGGCAAGATTGGTTTGCAAAGGTTACACTCAGATAGAAGGTATTGATTTGTAAGAGGCCTATGCCCTTTTTGCTAGGATGGAAGCAATTTGGATATTCTTGGCTTTTCTAGCTTTCAAGGATTTCAAAGTTTACCATATGGATGTGAAATCTACATTCTTGAATGGAGAACTAAAGGAAGAGGTCTACATTGAGCAACTAGAGGGATTCAAGTCCGGAAGTGACCTAGACGTTGTTTGCAGGTTGAAGAAAGCTTTATACGAATTGAAGCAGGCACCTAGAGCCTAGTATGGAAGATTAGTCAAGTACCTAATTGGACAAGGATTTCAAAATGGATCTACTAACAGTAATTTTTATTATAGAACTCACTTAGATCAGATGTTGATTGTTGTGGTATATGTTGATGACATAATTTTTGGAGGAAATGATGATATGTGCAAAAAAATTGCAGATGAAATGCAAAAGGAATTCAAGATGTCTATGATAGGTGAATTGAATTTCTTTCTTGGACTACAAGTAAATCAAGACAGCAAAGGAATTTTCATTTCTCAGTCTAAGTATACCAAAGAGTTGTTGAAGAATTTTGGGTTGGAGAATTCTAAACTGGTTTGTACACCTATTGTTACTGGATGCAAGTTGAAAAAAGATGATTCACCTAAAGCAGATGCAAGTGTGTATAGGTCAATGATTGGAGGATTGTTATATTTGACTACTACCTAACTAGACATTATGTATGATGTTTGTTTAGCAGCTAGATTTTAACAAGAACCAAAGAAATCACATGTAGTAAAAATGATCTTCAAATATTTGAAGGGAACAAAAGATTCTAGGTTGTGGTATCCAAAGGACTCATATTTCACTCTAATAGCCTATACTAATACTGATTGGGTCAGATTTGTTGATAATAAGTGAAGTACAAGTGGTGGAGCATATTTTCTTGGCTCTCGGTTGGTTGCTTGGTCAAGTAAGAAATAAGATTATTATATTTATCTACTGCTGAAGTTGAATACATTGCAACATCTTCATGTTGCACTTAGATACTATGGATGAAACAAACATTGAAGGATTTTGGCATATCATTTGATGAACCAATCTCAATCATGTGTGATAATACTTGTGCAATAAATATTTCCAAGAATCTGGTACAACATTCTAGAATGAAGCATATATCCATAATATATCATTTATTGAGATAAAAGGTGCTGGACAATGAAGTAAAACTTGAATATGTACCTACAAAAGAGCAGATTGTAGATATTTTCACAAAACTGTTGAGCAAATATACTTTTGAGTATCTCCAGAAAAACTTAGGGGTTCTGCCCCCTCCTAGTCTACAATAACATGCACCGGGGTGTGCATTGGTCCAACATATCATATGCTCGTTCTTATATAGATCAATGCTTGGTGGATTTCTCATACGGGGAGTAAAGTTTTTCAAGGGGAGTTTTTCCCTTTGTCTTTGATGTCAGAGGGGGAGAAGAAGAGAAGATAAGATGATCCTTGATGTTGAAATTGAGTTGGTTGGTTTGTTGTTGATGGATGTTTCCATCAATGACAAAGGGAGAGATTGTTAGAATATGTTGCAATGATCTTGATTGCTTGTTTTCATTAATGGTTCTCATTGATGACAATATATCTTGATTGATTGACCAAAGTTCTATTTTGGTGCCTTAGTGTTTCAGATTGGCCTGGTTATAGATGTCGTGCTCTAGAACATGGTTTGCATTGTATTGTGTATATCTTATTCCTTGGTTCTAAATATTATGAAGTGTGTTGATTCATTCGAGGAGGTTATGTTTGGTCCATATTTCATTCCTTTCCATTGCGAAAATGTTTTTGTGGTGACCCATTTTAGATTGTATTTGGCCAACTTGAAGACTATGAAGACATTGTGCTTAGCTGATGCAGAGCAAGAGGATTTCACAATTCAACTTATTAGAACATATTTCACAACAATGGGTTTTAACTCATTCACCTATTCTACAAGGCAACTTTCTTGACAATTTTCCTTGATTTCAAGATACCAAAATAGAGTTAAGACACAACAATTCTTGTAGAATTAGAAAAACACATTCAACAATAGAAAATGACTGATTCAAAACCATTTCCCAACTTTGACAACTCAAAAATGTGAAATTCTAAAAGTAGATTGTTCAAATCAACATTTAGGCCCATTTAGACCCCTTCAACAAGCAAATTTACATTTCCCAAGCCATTTCTCTTTGTTACCACTTTATACAAGTATAAATAGGTCTGCACAACTATTAGGAACCTTCACCCAACCTTTTTTCATGTTATTTTAATAAACCCTAGCTTTAAACCACCATTTTCATGCAAAATTCACACAAAATCACTCTTTTCTAGCCTAGGGCCTCCTTGAAACCTTATCAAACATTTACATACACCCTTGTAACTTTGTAATCTCAAATAAAATGTTAAAACAGACCTACAAACCAATTTTCAAGAGTTTTCAATGGTGGAAACGTAAGATATGAATTTTTTTTCAAAATTGGAACCTTCATTTCTGAACAGGGCTGCTGGGAAGATTCGACCATTAGACCACTTAAACGACCTTTTAAAAATTTCTGGTAAGAACAAAAAACTTTATAAATTGAATTATATTTTCATAAATGTAAGTTTCAGGGCCGTACTAAATTGTAAAAAATCCGTACAACTCTCTGAAACTACAGATTTCACTGAAAAACACAGAAAAATGGAACTTTCATTTTCTTTATTTCACCAAAATCTTCAACTCACCTTGAATTCGACCATACACATTGTTTATAATCCTTGAACATCAAAACCAACCTATCTAACTGACCCAAACCAACCTCCTAACTACTTGACTCCACCATTTGCACTTTTTTGCATTTTTACAATATAACAACTTTTTACAAAATATGCATTTTTTGCATTTTTGACTCCAAAGACCATCCAAACAATTAAAATGCTATTAGATAGTCCCAATCAACCCTAAAACATCTAAATCGATTGAATCTTATTACAAATTTGAAAATTGACTCTTCATGTGCCATTTAACAACATTTGGCATTTTTTGCAAATTAGACAAAATGACTATATAACTTATCCAAATACCTATAAAATGACTCAAATACATTAAGATGGTCTTGAAAGACCTTATTTAATAACCCCTAAGCACTCTTTAAACATTATTTTATATATTGGCCTCATGGAGGCTTGAATGCAACAAGGTGCTCCTGCACCATTCTCCCCTTGAAGAAAAAACTCAAGTCCCTTGAGGGAGAAAAATGTAAAGCACCTGCAAAAAGAAATGAATCTTCACCACCTACAATCACAAAAAGTTGCATCTTCATTTTGACCCATGGCTTTGTTTTCCTTGAAATCATAAGCACAAGAAGTGAACTGTGTCTTCCTATCATCTTATCATCCTGTGCATGCTCACACTCATCTATACACTCTATGCCTTGATTTTCCTTCTGCTCTATCAACCAAAATGTCTCTACATCTGTTGTCTCAAGATAACCACAAGCTTCTACATGGATAAAACTGAAAATGCCACTAGTCTCATCATGAAACAATGAAGTAAATATCTCATTCTCATACCTTGGTGGCTCAATTTGTAACTGCAAATCTATTTCACTTTTGTTTTCTTCGTCATCAGGTGTAGGTGTCAACTCTTCATCATCTTCTTCCTTTTCCATTGAGTCTTCTTCATTTGTTGTCTTCATGTCTTCAAGGTCTTCATTCTCTACTTGTTTGAACTCTTCATTATCAACAATCTGTCCAACTTGTTTGCTTTGCTCTTTATCTACCTGCAACAAAGTCGTCATCTTCTTAGCTTGCTTTCTCTCTTGTCTTCTCTTCATCATAATCTTCTCAATAGGCCATGTGACCCCTTTCTTGATCTTCAAATGCCAACTTGTAACTCTTTTGAGCAATTGATCTATCCTTTGCTTTAATTCTTCAATCTCTTTTTGCCTCATCTCTTCCTCTTTTCTCTTCCTTTCTTATTTTTTCCTCTTGTTTCTTCTTTTTCCTCTCATCCTCTACCAACAAATATATTCCCAATCTTCTCACCGAATCTATTTTCACAAGAAAGTCTCTCCTTGCTTCTATTCAACTTTTCTCTGCCTTTCCTTGGCAACAATCAGGTTCTTTTTAACCTGCACACAACCACAACACAAAACCACAAACCAAAACTAACCCAGACCTTTTGCTGGGCTCTGATACTGATGCAGAGCAAGAGGATTTCACAATTCAACTTATTAGAACATATTTCACAACAATGGGTTTCAACTTATTCACCCATTCTACAAAGCAACTTTCTTGACAATTTCCTTGATTTTAAGATACCAAAATAGAGTTAAGGCACAAAAATTCTTGTAGATTTAGAAAAACACATTCAACAATAGCAAATGACTGATTCAAAACTATTTCCCAACTTTGACAACTCAAAAATGTGAACTTCTAAAAGTAGATTGTTCAAATCAACATTTAGGCCCATTTAGACCCCTTCAACAAGCAAATTTACATTTCCCAAGCCATTTCTCTTTGTTACCACTTCATAAAAGTATAAATAGGTCTGCACAACCATTAGGAACCTTCACCCAACCTTTTTTCATGTTATTTTAATAAACCCTACCTTTAAACCTCCATTTTCATGCAAAATTCGCACAAAATCACTCTTTTCTAGCCTAGGGCCTCCTTGAAACCTTATCAAAAATTTACATACACCCCTGTAACTTTGGAATTTCAAATAAAATGTTAAAACAGACCTACAAACCAATTTTCAATAGTTTTCAATGGTGGAAACATAAGATATGAATTTTTCTTCAAAATTGGAACCTTCATTTCGGAACAGGGCTGCTGGGAAGATTCGACCATTAGACCACTTAAACGACCTTTTAAAAATTTCTGGTAAGAACAAAAAACTTTATAAATTGAATTACCTTTCCATAAATGTAAGTTTCAGGGACATAATAAACCGTACAAATCCGTACAACTCTCTGGAACAGCAGATTTCACTGAAAAACACAGAAAAATGGAACTTTCATTTTCTTCATTTCACCAAAATCTTCAACTCACCTTGAATTCGACCATACATATTTAGAATCTTTGAACATCAAAACCAACCTATCTAACTAACCCAAACCAACCTCCTAACTACTTGACTCCACCATTTGCACTTTTTTGCATTTTTACAATATAACAACTTTTTACAAAATATGCATTTTTTGCATTTTTGACTCCAAAGACACTCCAAACAATTAGAATTCTATTAGATAGTTCCAATTGACCCTAAAACATCTAAATCCATTGACTCTTATTACAAATTTGAAAATTGACTCTTCATGTGCCATTTAACAACATTTGGCATTTTTTGCAAATTAGACAAAATGACTACATAACTTATCCAAATACCTATAAAATGACTCAAATACATTAATATGGTCTTGAAAGACCTTATTTAATGACCCCTAAGCACTCTTTAAACATTCTTTTATATATTGGCCTCACAGAGGCTTGAATGCAACAAGGTGCTCCTGCACCATTAGCTGACTTAAGAAATTATGAAAGTATGGAATGGTATAAATAAGACTTAATTTTTTTCGATGAAAACAAAGTGTGATGAATGTGAATATGAATATCTAGACATTGTGATGTGTGTGAAAGTGTATGATTGAAGGTAGCATGTAGTGAGATTCTATCTGGTGTTGTTGGTGACAGTCCTTTCAATGGTGGATTTCCTTTCATCATTCTTCTATTGGCAGTAATAGTCAGGCATTGAGCCCAACCAATAGTGAGCCACCTTGGAGTGAACAACTTGGCAGTGAGCTCTTGTAAAAATCACCTTAACTGGTGTCACCTTAACCGATGCTTTATAATTGAGATTTATTCTCTGTGGTTTTTCCCTTATTGGGTTTCCACGTAAATTTGGTGTTCTTTGTGCATGGTGTTGTTTGTGCTTTCATGTTCATTATCATCTGATTGATTTAAGTTTGCTCTGGATTAAGCAAAGTTAATAAAATTATTTTATGATAACTGATTCACCCCCCTCTCAGTTATCCAGACTGTTTAACAAAGGCAATTCTTGAGCTTTTAGTTGGTTCTATTTCTATCATGCATGTCTCTTGAAGCTATTTATTGACTATTGTAAGCATGCAATTTTAACTTTTAAAGTTGCATTCTTCTAATTATTGGGTTTGAATTCATGTTTAGAAATAGGATGAATATCTACGAAGTTTTTTGTTGGGAAGATTGATTTATGGTCTCCTAATCTCGAATAATCCAATGCCCTTATGATCTTTAATAAGATTTCATGCCTTGAGTTTTTGTTTGTGAGACATAGTTGTTACTTTCCATTTTCTTTTGTCAATAATTTTATGATATTTTCTTTATCTACGTGATACATGAAGCATGAAGCATACAAGTGGAATGGTAGATGTCTTCCTCAATGATATAAAGTATGAAGCATACACATAAAGCATGAAGCATGTTATCATGAAGCATGAAGCATTACTATATTTATATGATTGATTTAATGTTCAATAATCTTACAGGAGAATAATGTTCAAACTTTATTATATATTTACAATTATAAAAAAGAAGAGTGCATGGAAAACACTTGGATTTTAAATATTTGAAGTAAACCATCTACAAATATCTATTGAAGTGTGGATTTATAATGCAAATATGGACACCATCAATAAAAAAATATTTGTACTAACCAAATAGCCATGTAGGAATACATCAATATATGTTGATATAAGTATAAAATATATACCAAATAGCCATATAGGCTTATAAGAATGCTATATAGGTATATAATTTCAAGTATATGCAATACAAAATATGTCAAAAAATGCCATATAGGCATACAACAAAGGACCCCACTCAACATTCATTTCCATCCTCGTGAATGAAACAAATGGGTGGCCTTTGTTGGTCGGGTGGATAGTGATACATATGACACTTGTTTACTTTGAACTTGAGGGATCCTCCTCCTAGGGTTTAGTTCCTCATCAAGCTTTATCTATTACAATAACAAGTAAAGACATTAATATATAGAAAATACATTATAAAAAATGATATATTTAACAAAATAATCACTTACCGCTACTAGAGGATCTCTCTACTCAAGTGAAAGATTCACATGCTCATGTTGTGGCGTGCCCAAGTCCTATAGAAACCATCCAAATAGAAATTAAACTATGAATCAATAATCATTTGATTTTTCACTAACATCTATAATAATGCATGTAATTTGAAATTAGAGGCATTGAGTTGTCTATTGCAGAAGATATACCTTGGTCCATTACCCTCTCAACATTTGGAGGTCTTTACACTTCCATCATCTAAAAATAAAATAACAAATTATTCAATCACGAAAAAGTAGAATTGTGATGCAGGTCATGGCTTATAATGTATGAGATAATCAACACATTTTTGAGTACTTATTGAACTATATATTTCTTACTATTATGCTTACTATTCAAATGCCTTATCCATAGCTTGTTTGAAAGCACCTATTTTAGGGATTTATCCATAGTAGCGAGGTAGTGAACTGTTTGATAAAATGCTTTGGTAGAAATGTATGAAAAATGTGGTAACATAGAGAAGGAAATGAACTATTCAAAAAATGCCTCAATGAAATGCGATCTCATGGTGATGGAATCCCATGACAAATTTGGATGGTTTCTATGTGATGGAGCTTTTAAAATTTTGCAAAATTCTGAGAAAATCATGACTTGAGTCATAATTTTTGAACTTTGTAACAAAGAATGGGCTAAGGTTCTAGTTGTAAACCTTAACTCTATAAGCATCCCATTCTAAAAACCCTTCAGTGTTATAATTTTGTGGTTACTTATTCCCTCCGGTTGCTGATTGAGTAAGTTGCCATTCAAGCCCTTAAATACGTCTAGTCACCAGTCCCCCTAGTTAGGAAAGTCGGTCACCCTGCATATTATCCCATGCTAAATTCTTCTAAAGTCGGGAAAAATATTTCCAAAGGACCAAATTCATCACCTCCCATGGGTATTATTACCATTAGCCTAGTCATGGCCCCACCTTGAAAACTAACATGTGGCATGTGTAGGAATGCAGTTCATGGGATTTAAACATTTAATCCTCACCTCCCATCGCACACCACACAGGAATTTATGGTTAGTTGTTGAAAATAATGTGAGGTACACGATATAATGACATGTGTCCTTGTTGTTTAGGGCCGGTCCCATGTATGCACTACTGTATTTGACTCCACTTTTTGATGAACATTTGTTGAACTATCAACAAACTATCATCAGAATTTTGATGAATCTCTTGGAAATTTTTCGTTGCTGAATTTTCGTCAGTATCCTAATGAGCTTCAAAATGCTGAATTCATGACAAAACTTCATCGGTTGCCGCCACAAAAAAGGGACCTCCTGTTTGTTAGAATATTGATGAACATTGCATCAATCTAGCAACAAATAGTAGCCATAACACAAGTGGCATGCCTCTTCCAAATCGTCAAAACAACATGAGATGTTTATTGAAATTGCAACCAAGTTTCGTCGAAAGTCAAACAAACATTTTTCATTTGTTTGACAATCTCGTGATCAGAATGAGATCAAAATTTTGTTGGAGCTATAGCTATATCGGGAGGAATGACTTGTAGTCTCATTGATGAGCACGGGAAAGTATATTAGCGAGACTTATGCCATTGGGGTAAGTTTTGAATGTTTACCCAACTCGTTGTGTCTCGCTGATATATTCCCAGTGCTCCTGTCGGTGAAATAAATCATGGTCTCGCTGATGAAACTTCATCGGTGAGACTTAAACTTTCAGGCCAACATATATTTTTCATGCAGAGATGACCTATCTTGTTGATAGATTATCTTCATCGATGAGACCATAAGCCAGTCTCTTCGATATTCTGACAAAAAATCATCATTTGTTCGATGATCTTGCCATTGGAATGACATCAAATTTGCATTAGAGCTATAGCAACCCTGTCACACCTTTTTTTTTGTCGGACTGTGGTGTCAAAATTTTGATGAAACGTTGCAGTTTTTAAAAAAAAAAGATTTATCAGGATGACTAACTTGTGGTCTCATTGACAGAGAATTAGGAAGTATATTGGTGAGACTTATACCATCGGGGTAAGTTTTGAATGTTTACCCGACCCGCTATGTCTCGCCAATAAATTCCCAGTGCTCCTTTTGATGAAAGAAATGATGGTCTAGTCGATGAAACCTCATCGGTGAGATTTAAACATTTGGTCCAACATATTATTTTCATGCCAAGATGACTTGTCTTATCGATAGATTATCTTCATCAATGAGACCATAAGCCAATCTCCCCGATATGTCTTCTTTAGTAATCCTGATCACTACAACAATTTTGATGTCTCATTGATGTGCGAAAAAGTGCTTGTAACCCATAATAGGCCAGGAGGACCCATACCAGCTCATGCCGATGTGATTTTTTTGCCACAATATCTTTTATCAAAAGGATTTTCAAGAGTAGAACAAGGTGACCATGGGTAATTATATTCTGTAGGGCCAATTACATCCTTTTCTGACTCAAAATGTAGTTATTATTGACAAATTTACATGAGTAAATCATTATAAAATTTTGAGTAAATAATTATATTATGTAGGGCCAATTCACATAAACTACTCATAACTAGGGAAATGCAGAATCAATGATACCTCAATTGTTGAACCAATCATTTGAATGATACGATAAAAAACACTTGCTCTTTCAACTTCAAATGAACGACATTGGAGAAGTGACTTATAGATGATACATGAAGCTATAGGTCTTCCATTATTAAAGCCAACATCTTCTGTGATACACTTGATCAATGCATCTTGATTTTCCTAAAACCAAAATAACAAACAATGTAGTGTAAGGGAATAAAAAAATCCCCAGAGCTTTATAATATAATGTGCCTAAGCAAAAAAGTGATATAATTGGAAATACAAACAGAAGAGATAAATACTCCTCCAAAAGGTTAGAATCATATACTTGCTTCCTGTCAGTGAGATTCTTTTGTGGCCTTTGCTCTCCATCAGTGAGCTCTTTCAAGGTAGACATAGGAGTCTGTGAATTCTACCAGACACATCTATTGGTTAAAATATTATTGAAAAATAATATTACTTATTTAAAATCGAGAGGAGATAACTAAAATTATACATAAAAAGATGTAATTTTTTTATATTGGACAAACATGAGGGTATGATCATGATGGAATTTACCATTTTAAGGCACAAAAATGGACAATACATAATGACAAGTGGAAACTTAACCTCCTTGAGTTAACAACACAAGCCAAACTATCTTTGGTCTCTACTAAACAATGTTGCAAGATCATTGCCCACACAAAAATTTGTGCTTCTGACAGTCCACAAATGCACCTACACAAGAAAGTACACACAATAATAGTGCTCACAAATATGCCAACCCCATTGCAGCAAGAAAGGTTCAACAAGATATTGTAGCAATACGAAGACATCTTTCTATCCCGCTCAATCCTCTCTCTATCTCTTTCTATTTGTTGATATAAACTTATATTATACGAAGACAACACATAAATGATAACTATTTGGTGGTATGATCATTCGAAGGATTACAAGTTAGCTTCACATGCATTACAAAACACCATACATGACATGTATTTTCTGATATAAACTTATATTAAGTGTTGATCATAGAATAGATTGCTATAGCACTCCAGAATTGAGCCAAATGTCATAAAATAACTATCAAAGTATTAAAGGACAGCAAAGTACCTTGCAAGAATGAAGAGGAATGTTGGTGCAAGTTTGTGAGATAGTATTTATCCATCTTGAGGCTGCAAGTTCTAAAACATGGATGAATTTGCATACTAAATTGTAAATTCACTTTTACAAAATATTCCAAAAGTTGTAGTATAGGAAAATAATTGGAATTATAAAAAGAACAATTGTATGAGAGTAGACAAAATTTTGCTTTTATTTTAGAGGTAGTGTTCAATACAATTCTACCAATATAGAGAGGACCTATAATAAGATCAATACTATAACAACATCTGTGTCTATATCCATGTCCATGCAACTCTTATTGAAACTAGTGCATTGTTATTTATTGTTACACGTACAAGTCATGTATTGTTATTCTTCCAAAACTTCTCAGACATCCAATCAACTACTTATATACATGCAACTCCTTTCTTGGGACTTCCTAGATATATCCAAGATCATAGGGCTTGGATACAACAATATATGTAGTACATACTCATGTATTGAATAGAGTTCTCTTCCTAGTCTATATGTTTAAGAATTTTAGGAATAATGAATAAATATAACATGGTATGAGAATGATTGTTAATGATGGTTGTTTTAATTTACACACCCCTTTTCACCCCCTATTCATTGTAAACTATGCATAACTTGAACATATTAAAAAAACTATAGCCCACATTGACATTGTATGCCACATTAATCCAACCATATGACCAAAGATAAGTGATCTAGCCTCTTGAATGAATGTAACTAGAGAAATTTTTTGTATACCTGCAGATGGTACAAAATTTCATGGTTAAGTGGAAGCCTCCCATCAACAACAAGAACCAAATATCCATGTATATATCTCAATCGAGCCTCTAAACCCTTCAAAGCTGTCAATTTTTCCACCAACCTGTTATGCACAAAAGTCAAATTTTAGAGTTATGTCACCACTAAAAACAAAAGAAACAGAGCTTTGAAACCATATCCACACACAACACAATGTGGCATTCATAGAAATCCATACAAACAAATTAAACTCATAACATTGGAATGGAAACAACTTCAAATTATGATACAAAGCATGGATTCACTTTACTCAACTAGAGGCACATTTCACAATAATGAGTTCTTCATCTAAAACATCTGTATGAGGTTCAAATAGTAAATAGATTGATGAAAGATAGAGGAATTAAAAAGATACTTGGATGTAGTTGGATTGAAGGCCGTAAATTGGTACATGTTTTTTGTGTAGGAGTCATATCACATCCACAAACATGGTGGACCTATGCAAAGCAGGAGAAATTGGCTTGGAAAATGAAGGCATTAGGGTATAAAGAATCATTTTTCTGCCACCATAGTGAAAAGTTAGCACTTTCTTTCATCTTTGCATATTGGTTTGATGCTTCAAATGATACATTTCTTATATTCAAAAGTTCATTACCTTATTGAGCTTCTCTTTGTTTCGAGAATAGATTAATATTCTCTACTTAATAGGGCCAACCACGTGATGGTGGAAGCTCATTTGGCCCCTTCCCCTCCCTCACATCGCTCTCAATTCCCCATACCCGATCATATAACATTAATCATTTATTCATCCATTAATAACATATAACATTCATTCATTAACATATTCACATTCATTCATAATATGATTACAATCACTTTTTTTTTTGTTTCTTTTTTGAAGCTAAAAAAAGCTTACGTGGAGTATCATTTTCTAAATCATTTGTCCCCCCTTTAGTTGTTTTTCCCTTTGCTTGTGATCTTAATGTATGCCTAGTCATGTACTCATGACGTGGACACCACTACAAGGGGGGTTTGCTGCAATAATAAAGAAATGTTAAGTTGATATATTTTATTAATATTATTGTTACAAGTATTTCATTAATAAAAAGAACATTGAAGTGGTTCTCTTTACCTGATGGGGCCACATCATGTTCCTTATCTTCTCTTATAGCCTCATGCTCAACATGCGGAACACCCTCTAAATAGTGATATGGAGTTGAAACATGAAAGGTTACATTAATTAATACACCAATTGCAATTAAATATGTTTAAAAGAACATTAGAGTGGTCTTCTTTACCTGATGGGGCCACATCATGTTCCTGATCTTCTCTAGCCTGATCATGCTCAACATGTTGAACACACTCTACATGCTCTAAAGTTGAAACATGAAAGGTTACATTAATTAATACACCAATTGCAATTAAAGATGTTTAATTGTATTAATCCATACTATGTTTTGTATAACACATGAATACATCTAGTACCGGGATGCACACCATGACCTTCATTTACAGGTTGTGCTCCACCCTCACCAGGATGCATTCCAATGTCATGTGTAGTATTATCATTGCTTGTTTGTTTAAAACAAATAGGCACATAATTACTTTATGGTTGAAATTAATATTGAATAGATTGCACAAGTACTCAATTTTAAATAAACTTTATTGAGTTTATATAATTGTGTGTCGGATGAAGTGGAAGATTGTGTTTTCCCAATCAAGACTCTTAGGCATTCAACCATGGCTCCATAGCCTTGCTGGAAGGAAATCGTTAGGTCCTCTTCTGTGGGAACTTTGTTGAATTCAAAGCCCTGCATTTTTGCATAAGATCATGAATTTTGCTTCTATGGTGTGATAAAACCAAAATTATTTGCAATTTATTATTTGGATGCAATATTTCATTTATTGATACTTACAATTCGTGCAGCTAATTTCATATAACCACCAGAGCCAAGTTTGCATTTCCCGTGTTTTTCTACTCTTTTCTTTGTTGCCTTTGATGTGTCGAGTAGTGTATGAAAAGTTTGAAATATGTTAGATTATGTAAAAAGAAAGAGTAATAAATATATAATTACATTTTTGATAGTATCACATACCTTCCTTGGCCCAGTGGTGGCTTTCCTTTTTTCTTTTCAGCCTTCTCCTTTCCATTCGACACTAGGTCCTACTCCCTCTCTGGAATCATGAGGGGACGCTCATACTTTTTTCTCTTATCTAAATGTGACCTATATTGGTCCCTCACATACTTTAGATAGGTACCATCTTTCTTAAGGACCTTCATTTAGTTGAATTTTTTATCATCAAACAACACAACTAAACAGTTAATGAGCTTATCTTTTAAATCTTCATTTTGGGCATTCCATCGTGTACATATGGTGGGCCCAAAGAGCTCCAATGTAATATCACTTAGATGTTTATAAAAAATGTCATTTCATGGAAAATGATCATGGGATCACTAGTCTAAAAAGATTGATCAATAAGTAAATTTCAATTGGATTATATATAATAATAATTAAAACATTTTAAAGTACTTGGGACCTTCTCTATCTTTATGGGAATGAAATCCTTCGTCACCACAAATGTGACCAGCAATGTTCCAATACTAGTAATATGGGAAGATCTAGGAAATGTTGCTAAAACATCACCAGTACTAGTTGTGGCTCTACATCCCTAGGTACATGTCCTGACGCATGTTCTAGCTTGTGTTCACTGTGAGA
>VDFB02342785.1:0-10635 GCA_007258455.2 Sequoia sempervirens
GGATGGGGTATCAAGATAGGGGTATTGTGACAGCAAACTAGGATAAGGGGATGATGTAGATGAAGGATATGATGGATAGGATGGACATCCCTTGTCAAAGGTAGCATAAGGAGTGTGATTAGGCATATATGAAGACATGATGGGATAACTTGATGGGGTGATTGGATTTTGGAATGTGGGTGGAGAAAGCTTATTAGCAATGATAGTGTCAAGGGGATCTATGTCATATACCTCTTGATCAACAAGACTTTCATTATCATCATTGACATAATTAGGGTTTCCCTTGACTACTATTGATGGAGAATAAGGATTCATAATGATGAAAGGGATGGAGGATGGTTTTTGATGGGAACAAATTAAAGGTCAAGCTGAAATTTTAGGTTAAGCTCAGATCAGGATTGAACTAAAGCTCAGATTAGGATGATAAGATGATGCGATGGGATTGATTTTGATGATTGGATTTGATTACTAAAGGATGAACTCGACACTGAATCTGCTCCGAGATGGAAGTAGATTGATTGAGTCAAAGGTGGTTGGATAGGGATGCGATTGGATGCAATTGGATTGGATTGATTGATGATTGATAAGATCGATTGATGAATCGGATAGGATGACAAAAGGGACTTTAAACGCCATTCAGAGATTACCATAGGTGACTTAGGATGTTGATTGATCAGATTAAATGATAAAGAGATGATTGCGGCACCAAATCCACTTTGAGATTGAAAATGGATTGATTGGGATGACAGTAATGATTAACTTAGGATGGATGACAATCCTAAGTGGATGTTGATGATGACGATCGGATCAGACACTTCGGTCAATTTGGATAATGGCTCGAGATGAAGTTCAAGGGATTTGGATAGGGAAAACGATGATTTGATTGGAGAAATGGATGATAGAAATGGATGAACGTTTGCTCGGAACGAGTAAACGAATGATCGGGACGGATAAACGATTACTCAAAATGAGTAAATGACTGCTAACAACAGATGAATGGGTCTCAGAATGAGAAGATGAAAGCTTAGAATGAATGATAGATTACTCGAAATGAGTAGATGATTGATCGAGATAAATGAATGACTACTCATAATCAGTAAACGACTGCTCACGATGGACAAATGATTCTTAGAACGA
Organism: Sequoia sempervirens; assembly: GCA_007258455.2. Taxonomy (NCBI): domain Eukaryota; kingdom Viridiplantae; phylum Streptophyta; class Pinopsida; order Cupressales; family Cupressaceae; genus Sequoia; species Sequoia sempervirens. Next base: position 1,138 of record VDFB02342785.1, read on the forward strand.
GAAGATGAAGGTTTGGAATAGATGGAAGATTACTCGAAATGAGTAAATGATTGATCGAGATTGTTGAAGGAGAGTTCGAAATGATTGAAGGTGGTGTGAAATGGATGAATGTTTACTCGGACCGAGTAAACGGATGATCGGAATTGCAGAACGTGAGTTCAAAATGACGATAGGAGGTGTGAAATGGATGAATGTTTACTCGAAACGAGTAAACAGATGATCGTAACAATAGAACGAGAGTTCAGAATGAGGAAAGGACGTGTCAAATGGATGAATGTTTACTCAGAACGAGTAAACAAATGATTGTAATGATAGAACGAGAGTTCATAATGAGGAAAGGAGGTGTGAAATGGATGAATGTTTACTCGAAATGAGTAAACAGATGATCGTAATGATAGAACAAGAGTTCAGAATGAGGAAAGGAGGTGTGAAATGGATGAATGTTTACTCAGAATGAGTAAATGGATGATCGTAACGATAGAATGAGAGTTCAGAATGAGGAAAGGAGGTGTGAAATGGATGAATGTTTACTCAGAACGAGTAAACAGATGAGAATGGTAGGGTATCGAGCGGATATGGCTTTCTTACGGTCTTTAAAGTAAAGTCATTCGAAAATTGCAATGGGGTGGAGTGGATAAGCAGTGTGGAAATGGCGTACAGGAAGAAAGAAGGTTAGGTGCTGGGGTGGGGTCCGCCACAGAGGTTAGGTCCTGCACAAGGTGGTATGCCAGGAGGGGTTGGAGTACTTGGGAGGTGGGTTCACTGCAGGAAGGTCGGAGTGATGCATACCCCGGAGGTCAGGTCTGCCACCGGGAGATTAGGTCCGCCACTGGAGGGGTCAAGTCTGCCACCGGGAGGTCAGCTCTGCCACCTGAGGGGTCAGGTCTGCCACCGGGAGGTCAGGTCCACCACCGGATGTCAGGTCCACCACCGGAGGTCAGGTTCACCATTAGAGAGGTCAGGTCCACCACCGGAGAAACAATTGCTCAAAAGTATGAAGTGTTATATGTCGTTGGAAAGAGCATGAAAAATCAAGACGATTGGCGCTTGAACGGAGGAAAATGAGTTTATAATGTGCAAATGGAAGGGCATATACGGTTGCCTATCGGGGAAAATCCGCCACAACATGAGGTTAGGTCTGCCAGAGCATGCGGTCAAGTCTGCCACAGCATGAGGTCAGGTCCGCCATCAGAGAAAAAGTTGCTCAAAAGTATGAAGTGTTATATGTCATTGGAAAGAGCACAAAAAATCAAGAAGATTGGCACTTGAACGGAGGAAAATAGGTTTACAGTGTGCAAATGGTGAGGCATATACGGTTGCCTGTTAGGGAAAATCCACCATAGCATGAGGTCAAGTCCGCCATAGCATGTGGTCAGGTCCACCATAGCATGAGGTCAGGTCTACCAAAGGATGGGGTCAGGTCCGCCAAAGGATAAGTTTAAGCTTGATTTTTTGATGGATGAGTAAGGCAAAGGACCCAAAATATAGCAAACATTGATAAAAGGATTTGGCTAAACTGAAAATGACTAGTTTTGCATGAGAAAGACAATTCAGAAAACACAACCCTAAGATTAGTAGAAATGGGTATGGTCAACAAAGTCTTCTACTCTAGGATGAACATGGTTGCTAAGGAGTCCTTGATATACACCTGGTACGTGAGGCCCAAACCGTGAACACCAACCCATTACAGGCGTGAGTCGGGAACCTTAGCAAGATACTAAATGCTCGGACCAACTCTTCACATCATCCTGACACTTCGCAAATTACAACATGGTTGGATTGAGGTACAACTTTCGCTCTCCCCCCTTTATATACCCCACCGATACGCGTGGTTGGAATCGTCCCTTGGGGTGATGAAATCCCCAAGCAGGTCCCACTAAGAAAATGAAAATAGGGTGACTCAAAGGACTTGGAAAGCTACAATTTCTCGTCACCCAGGATCACCAAATGGTGCAAGGGGATTGGATACATCAAATAGCCTTCCACAAGCACGCCAAACAAGGTTTGTTGACCCCTCTAATTAAACTATGTGCCTAATTTACCAAAGAACAATTGGTAAAAACTTGAAGTTTCACCTTTGGGAGGTTGGTCCGCCAACGCAAGTCAGGTCCACCATCAGAGAGGTCAGGTCCACCACCATAGAGGTCAGGTCCACCACCGGAGAGGTCAGGTCCGCCACCAGAGAGGTCAGGTCTGCCACCAGAGAGGTCAGTTCCACCACCGGAGAGGTCAAGTTCACCATCGGAGAGGTCAGGTCCACCACCGAAGGTCAGGTTCACCACCGTAGAGGTCAGGTCCGCCACTAGAGAAATAATTGCTCAAAAGCATGAAGTGTTATATGTCGTTGGAAAGAGCATGAAAAATCAACAAGATTGGCACTTGAACGGAGGAAAACGAGTTTATAGTGTGCAAATGGCGGGGCATATACGGTTTCCTGTCAGGGAAAATCCCCCACAGCATGAGGTTAGGTCCGCCACATCATGAGGTCAGGTCCAACACCGGAGAAAAAGTTGCTCAAAAGTATGAATTTTTATATGTCATTGGAAAGAGCACAAAAAATCAAGAAGATTGGCGCTTGAATGGAGGAAAATGGGTTTACAGTGTGCAAATGGCGAGGCATATACGGTTGCCTATTAGGGAAAATCCGCCATAGCATGAGGTCAAGTTCGCCACAGCATGTGGTCAGGTCCACCACAGCATGAGGTCAGGTCTTCCAAAGGATGGGGTCAGGTCCACCAAAGGATAAGTTTAAGCTTGATTTTTTGATGGATGAGTAAGGCAACGGATGCAAAATATAGCGAACATTGATAAAAGGATTTGGGTAAACTGAAAATGACTAGTTTTGCACGAGAAAGACAATTCAGACATCACAACCCTAAGATTAGTAGAAATGGGTATGGTCAACAAAGTCTTCTACTCTAGCATGAACATGGTTGCTAAGGAGTCCTCGATATACACCCGGTACATGAGGCCCAAACCGTGAGCACCAACCTGTTACAAGCGTGAGTCGGGAACCTTAGCGAGATACTAAAGGCTCAAAGCAACTCTTCACATCATCCTGACACTTCGCCAATTACAACATGGTTGGATTGAGGTACAACTTTTGCTCTCCCCCCTTTATATACCCCACCGGTACGCGTGGTTGGAATCGTCCCTTGGGGTGATGAAATCCCCAAGCAGGTCCCACTAAGAAAATGAAAATAGGGTGACTCAAAGGACTTGGAAAGCTATGATTTCTCCTCACCCAAGATCGCCAAATGGTGCAAGGGGATTGGATACATCAAATAGTCTTCCACAAGCATGCCAAACAAGGTTTGTTGACCCCTCTAATTAAACTATGTGCCTAATTTACCAAAGAACAATTGGTAAAAATTTGAAATTTCACCTTTGGGAGGTCAGGTCCACCAACGCAAGTCAGGTCCACCATCAGAGAGGTCAGGTCCGCCACCAAAGAGGTCAGGTCCACCACTGGAGAGGTCATGTCCACCACTCGTAGAGAGGCTGGCCCCATGGACTGCAGGGCTAGGTCCGGCCACGGGAGAGGCTGGCCAAGTCTACTCACTGGAGAAATGTGTCTGGGCACCGAGGGCCGCCTGGGCACCCAGAGGCCTGCCCCACAATGAGGTCGGGCTAGCTGGCTGGCCAGAGGCCGTCCACCACCACCGGAGAGGCTGTGGTCTCACCAATCTGAACCCGCAAAATGCCAAAACAACAAATGTGAGAAAAGAAAAGACCCATTTGTGGTCCCACCGAAAGCATGTGAAATGTGATAGGTCGAATATATGCATTAGAAAATGAGCAACAAACTAAAGAGTGTAAATAAACACCAAAACAACCTACACCTCAAGATTAGCCTAAGTTGGAATCAACACAAAGTAAGAACAACAAAATGAAACCTTTTACCTTGTGTCAAATCGATCTTTTGATGTGTATGTTCCTTTGGATGGACATGGATGGAAAGTAATAGAAAATGGCTATGTAGATTGAGGAAATAAATTGCAGAGTTTGGCTAGCAAAACATCTCCCCAAAATGAGAGAAAAGAGGGGGTATTTATAGGAATTTTGAGAATTCTTAAAAGAGATGGTGGATGGCTAAGATTGAGCTAATTAATGATCAAGCATGTAGGGCTAAGGTGAGGCTGAGAACTCACAAGCCTCACATCTCTTGACATGCAGGGTACGTGATAGCCCTAAAGGTGAAGTGGGACATGAGGTGGGGAAGGAGAGTACATGACATAGAGGTACTACATAGTACCTTGGGATTTGAACAAGATCTCCTCATAAAGGAGGTCCTTGTCCCCATGTGGGTGAGAGGACGTGTGAGGAATTAAAAATTCCTCAAATATCCCTGTGAGACATGTGTGTTGGAATAAAAGAATAAAAGAGAGGACACAAAGGTGGATGTGAAGTGAAGGGAACTTAAAAATTCCTTTTCGAATAAAATGGATTAAAAAGGTAGTTCAAAAAATTCACATGGGGAAGGGAGGCCTTGCCCAAAAAGGAGAAAACCTTTAATAAGGTTGACTAAGGAAACATGCCATAAATGGGAAGAGGATTAGGTTGGTCTAACCATATGATTAAGGTTGTGCAAGTACTTAATTAGATGGACTAATAACTTATTAGAAGCAAGTGGGAGATTATGGGGGATGTAACCCTAATGATGATTAGGGTATGAAGCATGCTAACCATAGTTAATTAGAAGAAAATGAAGGAATTAAGATGGATTAGAGACCAACTTGCAAAAGTTGGAGGATGTGACAATGAGAGAGAAAAAGAGGAATTAAAAAATGAAATTTAAATTCCAAAAGGTAATATGACTAAATTAAATAAAATGGTGTATTTATTTAATTTAGAGGAGAAAGAGGGGTAAAATATTTATTAAATTAAATACTTTATGAACCCTATGTAAGATGCAAGGTATTAATTAAACAAATGATTTAATTAATATTAACAGAGGGGATAAGCAACTGGATGAATAAGGAGACGTCTTTGATCACATGGAAGTGGTCAAATTAGATGTCTACAATATGATTTTTGAATTTGGTGAAAATTGGTCAAATCTGATAAGACACTGATTCACCCCCCCTCTCAGTGTCATTTTAACTCCAACAATTGGTATCAGAGCATAGGGTCCTCTGATAGGTTTTATTCACCTTGGATTCATCTTGGTCTTGGAGTTTGTTTTTAATGGCACATTCTCAAGATGGTGCCTCTGTATCCAGAGCTCCATTATTTGATGGAACTGATTATATGTTCTGGAAAATAAGAATCGAAGCTTTCCTTGTTTCTTTTGATGTTGATGTTTGGTGCATTGTTTTAGAAGATTACAATGTACCAGCCACTATTCCCATTGATGCTACTGAAAAGAAGAAGTATGAAACAAATTCCAAAGCTAAGCATGCCCTCTTGTGTGGGTTAACTAAAGATGTGTTCATTAAAGTCATGCATTGCAAATATGCTCATGGAATCTGGGAAAAAATTGAAACTATATATCAAGGGAATGAGAAATTCAAACTATCAAAAATCATTACACTCAAACATCAGTTTGAGGAGTTGAAAATGAAGGATGATGAAAAAGTGGCTGAATATTTCCTAAGAGTAGATGAAGTTGTCAATTCAATGAAAGATCTAGGTCAAGAGGTTAATGAATTTGATGTGGTCACAAAGGTTGTTAGAACCTTACCATCCAAATTTGAATCTAAGGTTTCAGCCCTAGAAGAAAAGAAACACTTTGACAAGCTTACCTTAGATAGCCTACAAGGAATACTTGCTGCCTATGAAATGAGAACTAGCAAAATCAATTCAACAGGTAAAGAAACTTCCTTTAACATTGAAAAGAAAGAAAAAGTCGAAGTCAGTGAATCAGAGTTGTCTGATTCTAAAGAATCCCATTCTGTTAGAAGATTTAAAAAGGGATCAGGAAAATATAAGGGAAAACTTCCCTTTAAATGTTTTAACTATGGAAAAATAGGACACTTTACTACAAAGTGTCCCTACGATGATCAAATTTGTGACAACGAGACAACTGAAAAATAGCCTATGAAGAAGGCCTTCACACCTAAATGAAACATCAATTTCAAAAAGAAGAAAAGTCTATTTAGTAAGGATGAATTTGATATCGAGTATGAAGATTCATCAACTGAAGTAGATGAAACTTTGTTCATGGCTGAAACTATTCAGCAAGATGATTCTAACACCTTTGACATTGAAGGTGGTGTAGTAGATCTTGAAAGTGAGCTGAAATGTGTTTTACAAGAGGTCGGAAAACTCAAAAAACAAGTCCTTTCTCAAGAACACAAACTAGTTCAAGAAATGATCTCTCTAAAAACTCAGCTTGAAGAAGCTAAAAGAGTTGAAAACTGTCTTCAAGAGACTATAAACTGCAAAGATCAAGAAATTCAAAAACTGGAACAAGAAGCAGTCTGTCTTAGGAAGGAAATTGAAAAATATGAAAGCACTCTAAAACTGAATGAGATGTTCAACAAGCAGAAGATGTGCAAAGATAAAACTGGTGTTGGTTTTGAAAAGGGTGAATGCTCATCCGGCCATGCAAAACAAAACTCCTCTTCTGAAGTCAAAGGTTCTGGTTCAAATCACTTAGATTTTGGTAAGGATCATGTTTAGTCTTTAAGAGGTAATAGATCTTCATACATAGTCAATCCTTTCTTCTATGGTTATTGTTTTTTCTGCAACAAATTTGGCCATAAGGTGAGCACTTGTAGACTTAAGGAACTCTAGAACACCTGTGCTCTGGTCTTAGAGGGCAACACCTTACAGTGGTCTTTGTTAGAAAACTAAGATGTTTTAAATGCAATGCTTTGGGACATTCACAAACAGTGTAGAACTGATCTGAAATCTAAACAGCAAAAATTTAAAAAGGTTTGGAAACCTAAGACTGTCAACAACATTGAGCAAACTATGTTGGTTCAAACAACTTTTCATTCCAAGAAAAAAGGACTTATGGGTCCCAGTAGATGCTGGATTTTCTAAACTATATGATTAGCTTTAGCAAGGATAAGCTCAGGAATCCTAAGACGCCAAGTGTAGGTGGATAGTGTTAAGTTTGGTGATAACCTCGGCATTCCAGTTCAAAGCAGAGGCCCACTCTTTCTGAATGCAAAGATAATCTCACCTTTAATGTAAAATTATGTGGAAGGTCCGCTTAACTTCTAAGGTTAGTCAACCTAGGATGCTATTACTTCATGTTCTTTCTAATCTCTAGGGATGTAGACAAAACCGTTTGGAAAGGCTATTGTAGCTGGAAGGAGGACAAAAGGAAATGTATACAATCTTCTCAACACATCAAGCAATCACAATAATCAAGGTATGTGTTTAATGAGCCAAATTGAAGAAAGCTAGTTATGTCATAAAATATTAGGACACATAAACTTTGAAAATCTGGTTAGAATAAGTAAGAATCAGAATGTTAGAGGTTTACCAATACTTAACAAGCCAGAAAATTCTATGTGCAAAGAATGTCTACGTGGTAAACAAACTAAAATAAGTTTCAAAAAAAAAGAACATTCTTCTTCAAAACCCTTACAACTTGTGTACGCTGATTTATGTGGACCAACCAGAACAAGGTCCATTAATGGTGAAAGGTACTTTATGTTGTTTGTGGATGATTATGCTAGAATGGTTTGGGTCACATTTCTTAAGCACAAATAAAAAGCATTTGAAAGGTTTAAAATCTTTCGTAAATTGGTTAAGAAGGAATGTAATTTGAAACTTAAATGTCTGTGATCTGAAAAAGGAGGTGAGTTCACTTCTCAAGAGTTTATTGATTACTATGAATAGCACCGCATTAAAAGACAGTATGTTGCAACAAAAACACCTCAACAAAACGAGGTAGTTGAACATAAAAAAAGAACTATAAAAGAAATGGCTAGAACAATGTTAGATGAAGCTAAGTTTCTTGATATGTAATGTAAAGAAGCTATTCATACAGATATATACATTTTGAATAGAGTACATATTAGAGTGAAATCTAAACACACTCCTTATGAACTGTGGTATGGAAGAACTGTTTTTGTCAAATACTTTAAATTTTTTGGAAGTGTTTTATCAAAAAGGATGATGATAACCTTGGGAGTTTTCAATCAAAGAGTGATGAGGGTATCTTTTTGGGATACTCAACTCACAACAAAGCTTATAAATGTCTTAACAAAAGGCTTAACAAGATTGTTGAAGTTGTTAATGTAAAATTTGATGAGAGATCACATTTGTATGTTGATTCTTTGCAGGATAATGAGGAAGAAGAACTTGAACTAGAAATAATTTCAGAAGGAACTGAATCAGCAAGCCCTAGAAATGAAACAACAAGTCTTGAAAAGGTTGCATCAAAAGCTCTAACTAAATATCACCCCAAAGATCAGATTATTGGGGATAAAGATGCAGGAGTTCAAACTAGAAGAAAGGCTATAGAATCTGATGAATAGGCACAAATAGCTTTCTGTCTAGTTACTCAGTTTGAGCCTAAAATTTTTAATGAAGCTCTCACAGACTCGTGTTGGGTTAATGCTATGCAGGAAGAAATTGATCAAATTGAGAAAAATTAGACTTGGGAGTTAGTCCCAAGACCAGATGACAAGAATGTCATTGGAGGAAAATGGATATATAGAAAAAAATTTGATGAAAATTGTAATGTCATTCCCAACAAAGCAATATTTGTCTGCAAAGGCTATGCTCAACAAGAAGGTATTGATTTTGGTGAAGCCTTTGCATGCGTTGCTAGATTAGAATCTATCAGAATTTTCTTGGCTTATTCTGTTTATAAAGACTTTACTGTTTATCAAATGGATGTCAAAACTAATTTTTTAAATGGCTATTTAGATGAAGAGATCTATGTTGAACAGCCTGAGGGATTTATGTGCAAAGATAAGCCTGATCATGTTTACAGATTGAAAAAGGTCCTCTATGGTTTAAAACAAGCACCTAGAGCTTGGTACTCTAGGCTTGACAATCATTTTCTTTCAAATGGTTTTGTTAGAGGAGGTGTAGATAGAAATATTTATGTTCAAATTGAAGGTTCTAATATTTTGGTTGTTAAAATTTACATAGATGACACTATCTTTGGCTACAACAATGTTACACTAAGTAAAAAATTCTCTCAGCTAATGGAATCTGAATTTGAAATGTCATTATTAGGAGAATTAAATTTCTTCTTGGGTCTTCAAATCTCTCAACGTGAAAATGAAATATTTCTTTATCAAACAAAGTATGCTAGAGAGATGCTTAAGAAATTTTAGATGGATGAATGCCATCCAGTTAGCACTCCAATGATTACTCGATGCAAACTTACTAAGGTTGATGATTCCCCTGATACAAATCAAATTAAATATAGATCAATGATTGGTAGTCTGTTATATTTAACTGCTTCTAGACCTGACATTATGTAGGTAGTTTTCACTATTGCACGGTTTCAGGCATCACCTAAAGAGTCCCAAGTCACTGCTGTTAAAAGGATTTTTAAATATATTCAGGGCACTCTTAATTATG